>JAYKQN010000030.1:585000-832500 GCA_036785175.1 Eupleurogrammus muticus | reverse complement strand
TTTTCTATACATTTTTTATAACATAAATATAGCTAATACACTCAAATCTTCCGACCTTTATGATGCGTTAGCTGACATTTCTATTAAACGCCTGGTACGTTTCCTTGGTTTTTTATAGCTGTTGTGTTGAAGATGTGTTGATTCATCAATTAGTTACCAACTATTCGATTAATCGGATTTGATTTAATTTTTAAGAAAAAAAAATGTCCAAATTCTCTTGATTCAGGCTTCTCAAATTGTGACATAGGTTCATATATTTCATTTATTCTTCCCATGATAAAGATTTTAACTTAGATCTAAAGTTATTCATCTGTGGATAATACTTTTTCCTGATTTAATTATAGGTAACTTGTTTTCTTGACAAAAGTTGTCAATGAAATCAGTAGGTTGTCATCATGAAATGAAATTGTATTTGGAAAAAAACATCTTATATCAAGATAATCACACAAATAGCTGCAGATAAATCAGTATATAAATCTATGTATGTACTCAGGTTAAATCTTATAATGGTAGCGATAGCTTATGATCCTGACTCCTAAATGAAAGAGTAGTTTGATGTTTTAATGGTAAAAAGCCACAAACAAACACTAATAACTTGCTCACATCTGGAAAATCTTTTGCATTAAAATGCTTAAAAAAAAATAAAAATTTTTTTAAAAGTGCGAGATACTCTAAATGTTCTACAGTCTTAGGTCTAAGATTAATGTGTGTGTGTGTGTGTGTGTCTTTCCACCACAGCAGATGCTGCTGTAAAGCATGTTTTGTGCAGGAAAAGCCATCTGTCGTGTGCATGAAGCCGCGTCTTTTCTGCTGCCGCTAAAACGCCGCCACCGCCGCGTCCTCGCGTCCCCGCGATGATGCATCGCAGGATTTGGAGGATTCTCTCTCTCTCTCTCTCTCTCTCTCTCTCTCTCTCTCTCTCTCTCTCCTCCGCTGTCAGTGCGTTCTGATCTTATGTAACGAGGACGGTGTTGCGTAACCGTTGGCGACGGCGTGGGGGGGGGGCAGACTGTTGTTTCTCTGCCCCTGAAGACGAGGCGTCCATCTTTACTTGGGTCAAACCACATTGATCTGTGGCAGGTCAGGGTGTGTGTGTGTGTGTGTGTGTGTGTGTGTGTGTGTGTGTGTGTGTGTGTGTGTGTGTGTGTGGTATTCACCTATCAACTATTACATGAATCACCAACTATTTTAATAGTCTATTAATGGATTTTGAGTGGAGTAAAGTGGAGATCTCTCTGGTCTATGTGGAAAAATGTATTTTGAGAAAATGATAGACATCCTGTAATAACCCTTTTGGCCTTTAGGCTAAAAGTCCATCTGCCGTCAGAAAAAAACCCTCCTGTGGGTTCCTCTGTGTTTTACTTTTAAAGTGAGATGAGAAGACAGACATCAATTAGAGCTGCAATAATGAGTTGATTATTTGACAGCTATTACATTAAATCACCCACTATATTGATAATTATTGGATCGATTAGTGGATTTAACTCATTTTGAAGAAGAAAATGTCCAAATTCTCTGGTTCCATATATACATATATATATATATATATATATATATTCTTTTTTTAATAAAATATCCCCCAGTCGAACCTCAACAATGTAAAATCCTGCATTTTTATGTTTAAGTAAATCTACAATTGACCAATCAGTGCTACAACTGGGCAATAAATAATATCAATATAGTGGCAACCTGATTAGACAAGATAAGATAGATAGATAGATAGATAGATTAGTTAGCTATTGAATTATCGTTGATACAGGTCTATAACACATTAAAGAGCAAATAATTTAAACAATAAAACAAATAAAAACGTATTTACTGCAAGTTCAGGAAAAACTGTTAAAAACGTCTTTCTGACGGCTCAAAACTAAACGAAAATGAAATAAATTAATATAAAAAGCCGGTGTTCATTAGTTCATTCATCAGTTTGTTCTCTGTGATGACATGTCTGTGTTAACGACCTGATCACTTCAATAATCAATAGATAATCTGATTAGTTAGTATGTGTGTGTGTGTATTAGGTAGTGTATTATATCAGGTTTATTTATATATAAAAACACATTCTAATTACATAATCGCCCTTTTTCTCAGCAGTGACAGTGATGTGAAACAGAAGGTGATGACACTAATTGAAGGGGCACGTTGCTGCTGTTCCTGTTATGGATTTTAATCAGAATCTTTGTTTAACTACATTCTCCATTTTCTCTATTTCACATTTCTGCAGGTCACTTATTTATTTATTTTTTATGCGTGCATATTCTGGAGAGTAGCAGCGTTCTCTGTTTGACGCGCACCGTTTCACGGAACATTTAACGAGGGCGCGGTACAGGCGAGTGACGTCATCGCGGGCGACGTCATCGCGGGCGACGTCATCGCGGGCGACGTCATCGCGCTAATCCCGAATCACGGCGGGTGATTGACGGATGCTCGTACGCAGCGGGCCCTGTTCGACGTGAGCGGGGAAAAGCAGCGTTTTGACAATGCACATTTATGTTTCCGAGCACTTAGCAGAAGCTTTTATCCTGAGTGGCAGAAATAAATCCTGCGACTGATGCACGAAGCCAAACAAGCAAAGCCGCATCAGGGTCAAAGGTCGAAGACATTTAAAGTACTTTTATTTATTTTTAATTTCAGAAACGGAATGGAAATAAAACAATATCAATATATATCACCAGTATTCACCTCATCAGTGCAAAAAAATGCAATATAATATTGAAAAATCATATAACAGTCAATTTATAACATTTAATTGACTTTTATATAGTGACAATTAAGTTTTGTGTTAAAAAAACTAAACAAAGCTGCTCCTGCTTGGCTCAATAACGTCATATTTCCCTTGAAAATCGATCAATTATTGACTCAACTAAAAATAGATTATTAAAAATGAACAATATATGTTCTACTTATATCACCCATCAACTTCCTATAAATATTTAAAAGAATATTATCAATAATTACAGATATTGATCAAAAATGTATCTATAAGCTTCTTTTTTTAATGAAATATTCCCCAGTCGAACCTTAACAATGTTAAATCCTGCATTTTTATGTTTAAGTAAATCTACATTTGACCAATCAGTGCTACAACTGGGCAATCAGGTTTTGTGTAAAAAAACAACAACATCATATTTCCCTTGAAAATTGATCAATTATTGACTCAACTAAAATAGATTATTAAAAATGACCAATATTCATGAGTATCCACTGATATGATTTATGTTATATCAATAAATGTTCTAGTTATATCACCTATTTCTACAACTACAAAACAAAATTAGGTCTTTAAGCATAAAATTCCTATAAATATTTAAAAAATAAATCATCAATATTTACAGATATTGATCAATATCTTCTTTTTTCACTTACTATTACAATATAAAATCCTGCATTTTTATGTTTTTACCAGTGTTGGAATAAAAAATAATAATAAAAAAAAAGCAGATTTATAAATCTAACATCTTTAAGAGCTTTATGTTTCCACTCTACTACATTTCAGAGGTAAATGTTGTACTTTAAGTTAAAATGTGATAATCTGAGGCCTCATCTGCCCACAAACACACAAACACACAAACACACAGTCACACAAACACACCAACACACTTTGCATTTCTGGTCACGCAACATGATCGGCGGCTGTCACACCGACTCAGTGTTTTTTATTTGTGCCGTCGGGGGGGTGAATAACAAGTAATTGTTTTAAAAAGAGAAAAAAACAGTCCATCAGACGCTGAAGTCCGAGTGAATCCACCAGTCGTTGCGTTAAAGTCAAAACTAAACGTGTCGCACGGCACGTTTTGCTGCTTCCATTACGTGTGTATATTTCAAAATGTGTGTGAATGAGTGTCAGGATTTTTGCTTTTTTGTTTAGGTCTTTAGCAACTATAAACTCGGTTCCTCCAACAGAAGTACACACACTCCTTTGTGCATGTGTTTGTGTGTCCGTGTGTGTGTGTGTGTGTGTGTGTGTGTGTGTGTTTGAACACTAGATCCTGATGCCTGTCCTCCCCCTTACGGAGCATCTGTGCCAGGTTGAGGTGAAAGCAAAGACAAAGGACAGCTTTGTGGCGGTGGCCTGTGTGTCTCTCAGACACAGACACACACACACACACACACACACACATACATCCCGGGTAGAAGTAGCGTTGGCGAGCGTCCATCCTGCGTTGGCCAGGTTCAGCGAGCCTCTAATCTGTGAATTGAAAACACAAAGACTCCTCATTGATGCTCCAAACGGAGCAGTCACGCCAGCGGCCGAGAGTTGTGTTGTTATTGGTTTGTTGCTGTGGGACTCATCAGTGTGTGTGTGTGAGTGAATGTGTATTTGTGATGGTGCAATTGCAAATGTGTGCATGAATGTGGACACAATAAGTGTCACATGTGAAATGTTAGAGACTGAACATTGTTTTCTTCCCTGCCCGTGTTTGGCTGTGTGTGTGTGTGTGTGTGTGTGTGTGTGTGTGTGTGTGTGTGTGTGTGTGTGTGTGTGTCGTACTACTCTTGGCACCGGGCCGTCCCAGGAGTGAAGGTTCACTGGGAAACTTTCCAGTGCAGGAATCAGCCTGGCGTCGACACCAAAGCTGTTTTTTTTTTGTGACAAAGTTTTACCTGAAAAATCGTTTCTCACAAACTGTTTGACTTTGTGTTCTGACATCTGTGGTTTTTACATAAACTCTCACCTCATTATAAAGTTCACAGAAAGACTGGGATGAGCATTTTATAGCACTAATAAGGTAGTTAAAATATTAAAATCTTGTTTTTTTTGGTGTACAGAACAACTCAATGTTTCCTGCTAAATCCAGCTCTGTTAATAAAACACATACACGTTGATATTAAAGCTGCAATTAAGAACTATTGAAAAAAATTGAAATAATCAATTAGGTTCAAAAATTGACGCGCACCGTTTCACGGAACTGAAATCTGAATCTAAATCTGACTTTGAAACTGAATCTAAATCCAAAGCTGAAGCTGAATATGAATCTGAATCTGAATTTGAAGCTGAATGTTAACCTGAAACTAAATGTGAATCTTGATCTGAATCCAGAACTGAATCTGGATTTCAATCTGGTTCTAAATCTAAAGCATCTGACTCTTGGCTGTTGAGAGAGAAAATGTCACTGCACATTGGGTTGTCCACACACACACACACACACACACACACACACACACACACACACACACACACACACACACACGGTCAGGCCGGGCTACGTCTATTTTTAGCTCGTAAGCATCACGTGACGGCTCTGGAGGAACATGTGGCGCGATGCACGCCGCATCCACAGAATCACCTCCGTCAGGTCGGAAACAAAAAAAAACAAAACGTCTCAAACGCCGGAGACGTTCCGTCGCCGCTTGCAATGCATTGTGGGAGGCGAGAGATAGAGGCTGTCTCTGACTTTACTACGTCTGCTGTCATCACTCACGTCTGAACTCAGCCTGACCCTGGCTGCTGAGACACGAGGGACACGAGCATCCACCGACCACTGGGTGTCTGAGCGTGACGCTGAGAAACAGGAAGTGAGCTGCACCTCATCACTACTCTGGTTGTGTCAGATGTGGATCACTGCTTTACAAACGTCAATACTCAACCTAAAATGTCTTTTCTTGTTTGGACTACAACCCAAACGCATGTCGATTTTTCATGTTTCACCACATGTGTGTCTTCATTGGGAAAGACATAGACATATATTATAACATATGTTTTATATATTATAATATATAATAATGATATGAGACATAATAGATTATATTGTTTGGTTCATAAAATCGTGTAAAATGTTGATCAGTGTTTCCCAAAGCTGAAGATTCAACCTATAAAAGTTGTAAAAAGGTTTGATAAATATGATCACATCTTGTAAAAGTCACTTTTATGGACATTTCATTGGCATAAAGATTAATTTCTTGGACATTAAAACATAACAATTGACCTAAAAGTCATCTGCAACAGTACAATAAGAAATTAGTTAATATATATAATAAATTGTATGATAATGTTATATAATATTAGGATATTATATTTATAGTTTCAGTCAAGGTTTGCATAAAAAACAAACTAATGCTGCTCGTCTTTGGCTCACAAACCATAAATCAGCTTCTAATATAAAGTGGTCACATTCAGCCTTTTTTCTTTATTCTGATCCTAAAAATCCTCGATAAGCATCATTACCCACTGATTTGAAATAATTTTTACCAGTATATATTCCAGCTATATCACAGCCTCTATATTTATACATTAGAATAAGTAATTAATCATAAATTGTCCCCAAATATTTAAAATAAAATCATCAAAAAATTAGAGAACTCAAGTTACATAACTTATAAAACTAATTGATTGATTGACTAATTATTCTTCTAATTATTCTATAGCTTTCCAGAGGCCAGTTGGGCAGAAATCCTGATCAATATACAGCGTTGTGGCTATATTTCATTATCATTAAACCAGGCGCTAACGTTAAGTGATTTTAAAGAAGGAAAGCGACGTGTATTCAGCTCTTTATTCCCACCTCTTTGTTTCCTCCTGCCTGAGGAATGTTTCCGTCAGATTCGTTCTGGGCAAAAAAAAACAGCTCATGAAGAAGATGAAACAGATCATGAAAAATGAGACGTGACTTCTGCGGCTCACTGTGTGTGTGTGTGTGTGTGTGTGTGTGTGTGTGTGTGTGTGTGTGTGTGTGTTTGTGACTCTCACACACTGATTTGAATTCACTGAGCTCGGCCTGGTTTTATTCATTGTTTGTATTCATTCGTCTACAGGTGATTGGCTGATGGGACGTAGCTCATATTGACTCGTATCCCTCTTGTTTTTTTTTTCTGTGTTTTCAGCGATCCATGAGTTCCCCCGGGATTATTTCACCAACCAGGAGCGCATGGACGGAGCGGTGGGCCTGCACGTCCTCTGCGTGAGTCTCACCCTGCACCACTTTCCTGCAGGAGGTCGATGATATAAGCTGATTCCAAACGTACTTTCTAGCTTCATAACATTACGTGGAATTCCTTTTCCGATGCATCCTTCACTAGGTTACTGGAAACGAGCTTGTAAAGCTCATTTCATTCCAAAATGTTCTCCTAGAGGAAGCAGAAGATAACTGAACTAATAAGATATTCTAATATGTTAGCTAACTCATCACTTTTCTCTACACACACATCCTGCACCTTAAGTGTGCATTAGCTGTATGTGTACATGTGTGTATGTGCAAATATGTAAATATGTGTGTATGTGTATGTATATAGGTATGTACGTGCATGTATGTATGTATATATGCATAAGCAAAGCATATATACATACATACATGCTATGCATAAGCAAAGCATGTATGTATGTATATATGCTTTGCTTATGCATACCTTTTTCTTGCTATTTATTTGTATTTTTCTCCATTCTATGTGCATAATGCATACTGTGTATGCTGATCAACAAATTTTACGAATTTTGTATATAGTGTTGTATATTTTTTTTATTTTTTTTTTATCTTATCTTATCTTAATACATCCAAATCATCAAATGTTAAATAAATGCATCATGAGCTGCATGTTTTTAAGAAGAACATTTCCAAAATCCTCTAGTTCCAGCTCCTGTATTTACTGTTTTTTAGTCTTTAATATTAACTATAATTGTATATGATATCATTATAGTGAAGACAAATGCAAATGTCTGAATTGAATTTAACGTTTCACTTTAAAGCTGAAATCATGAAATGCTTAATTACCAACTATTACATTAATTATAAACTATATTATAAACTATATTGATGATTTATTTTTAAGAAGAAAATGTCCAATTCTCTGGTTCCAGCTTCTGTTCTCTGATTATTTCCTGGTTTCTTCATTCTTCTATAATAGTAAACTGATGATCTTTGGGTTGTGGACAAAAAAAGACATTTTAGATCTTCAGCTTTGGTATTTCAACACTAACAATAATAATAATCAATAGATTAATCAACTTTGAGAATAGTCTTTAGTCTCCATAAATGCAATGTTCTCACCTCTATCACCCACCTTTCTTTATATAGTTCATTAACAACTGTTTGATCAAGGTGTGTTTATTAAAACAATAATAACACAACTATTATGTTCTTTAAAGCCTTCAGTGCTACAGGTGACAATAAATCAGATTTATATCACCTAAAAGAAAATACGTGGATTCCGTCCGGTGCTGCTGTTCCCTCGGCATCACAGCTGCTGCTGAACGGATTAACGTCTAATTCACGCTGTAAACCAATAAACTGTAATATAGCTCGAGTCAGGTCCACTAACACGTTCCTGTCTGAGGCTCATGTTGCTGTAGCCGTGATTCCTGAGAATAATTAGCTCCAATTTACAGTTTTTCTTCAGCTTGTGTCCTCACTAGTGCATTTTCTTATTAAAATTTACTCAAATCAATAATCAGTCATCAAAGTAGTTAGTGATTCATGTAGTTGGCAACTGATCAATTAATGGTGAATGGTCATTTTTTCATAGAAATGATTTGAGTTTTTAGGGCTAGTGCAACAGATTACTTGTTTGTTTGTTTGTTTGTTTGTTTTAAACACCATTATTATAAAGAGCCTTTATGACTAATTTACTGACTAATTCCCTGTGTGTGTGTGTGTGTGTGTGTGTGTGTGTGTGTGTGTGTGTGTGTGTGTGTGTGTGTGTGTGTGTGTGTGTGTGTGTCCTGCAGGCGGTCTACATGTTCTATGCTTTGGCTTTGGTGTGTGACGACTACTTTGTTCCGTCACTCGACAAGATTTGTGAGGTAAGAGAAACGCTGCAGGTTCCTGCTGTTAACACTGAGCTCACCTCACCACCGTCTCTGACTGTCTCTGACTGTCTCTGACTGTCTCTGACTGTCTCTGAGTCTCTCTGACCATCTCTGACCATCTCTGAATGTCTCTGACCATTTCTGAATGTCTCTGACTCTTCCTGTCTGTCCCTGTATGTCTCTGAACCATCTCTGACTGTCTCTAACTGTCTCTGACTGTCTCTGACCATTTCTGAACGTCTCTGACTGCCTCTAACTGTCTCTGACTGTCTCTGACTGTCTCTAACTGTCTCTGACTGTCTTTGACTGTCTCTGTCTGTCTCTGACCGTCTCTGTCTGTCTCTGACTGTCTCTGACTGTCTCTGTCTGTCTCTGACCGTCTCTGTCTGTCTCTGTCTGTCTCTGACTGTCTCTGAACATTTCTGACTGTCTCTAACTGTCTCTAACTGTCTTTAACTGTCTCTGACTGTCTCTGTCTGTCTTTAACTGTCTTTAACTGTCTCTGACTGTCCCTGACCATTTCTGAATGTCTCTGACTGTTCCTGTCTGTCCCTGACTGTCTCTAACCATCTCTGACTGTCTCTGACTGTCTCTGACTGTATCTGTCTGTCTCTGAACATTTCTGTCCATCTCTGTCTGTCTCTAACTGTCTCTGTCTGTCTCTAACTGTCTTTAACTGTCTCTGACTGTCTCTGTCTGTCTTTAACTGTCTCTGACTGTCTCTCTGTCCTCCTTCTATCCTCCTGTCATCCACCAGCGTCTTCACCTCAGTGAGGATGTTGCAGGAGCCACATTCATGGCAGCAGGAAGTTCAGCTCCAGAGCTGTTCACCTCTGTCATTGGTAAGAGAACACACACACACACGCACGCACGCACGCACACACACACACATACACACACACGCACGCACGCACGCCGCACACACACATACACACGCACGCACGCACGCACGCACACACACATACACTCTTTATTGACTTTATTGCCAAGTATGTTTGTGCAAATGACAAATTTGTGCAACACAGAAAATGTTATATAAACAAAAAAAAACAAATAAAATATAACAGTAGAATCAATTAAAATAGAAATGATAATAAAATAAAAATTAGTTAAAGTAAAAAGACGTGCAAATATGCAGTTTAAGGGGCAAAGTACACATGTAGTTATAAAAGGATTATGACAGATAATAATAGTTTATTCAATGTGAAGTCTTTCTGTCCTTTTTTAACCAATTATTAAAAAGGAAATGAAATCATCTCCAAACAGCCCAAACCAGAGCAGAAACAACAGATGTTTTCTGTGCAGTAATCGTTTTTGTTTTGTTTTTGCAGGAGTTTTCATCACTAAAGGAGACGTGGGGGTCGGAACCATCGTGGGTTCGGCCGTCTTCAACATCCTCTGCATTATTGGAGTGTGTGGGATATTCGCTGTGCAGGTATAAAACAAACACACAACACACAAACACACAGCTTCTTTTTTAAACATCTCTATAGCAATGCTGTTTTCCTGCTCTTATATACAGCTCTACTTCTTTTGCTTTTGTTTTTTATTTGACCCCCTGCAGGATGTGGGATGAAGCCTTTAGACATAATATAGTAAAACAAAAGAAATCAAATTAATTAAATACATTTTTTTAAAAGATATATTTGAACTCTTCTGATGTGTTTATCAATAAGTTGAAAGGTCACAGGAGGAAACTACGTTTACTTTGTACAGAACTACACTTGATTTACAGCAAAAGTGTCAGAACATGTTCTGTCCCGTTCACAGCTGTAATCCCTCGAGGAGAGCCTTGAAAGATTTTTTTTCCAATTTAGATTGTGTGTTATGTAACACACACACACACACACACACACACACACACACACACACACACACACACAACAAACACACACACACACACACACAACCACAAACAAACACACACACACACACACACACAACCACAAACAAACGCACACACTGAACCTTCTGTTATTCAACAGGACAAAAAATGTATTTTAACACTTACAAGTTTTATTACTGTTTTTCTCTCTTCCTGTCTGTCTGTCTCCGGTCTGTCTGTCTGTCTGTCTGTCTCCTGTCTGTCTCCTGTCTGTCTGTCTGTCTGTCTGTCTGTCTGTCTGTCTGTCTGTCTGTCTCCTGTCTGTCTCCGGTCTGTCTGTCTGTCTGTCTGTCTGTCTGTCTGTCTGTCTGTCTGTCTATCTCCTGTCTGTCTGTCTCCGGTCTGTCTGTCTGTCTCTCTATCTGTCTGTCTGTCTGTCTGTCTGTCTGTCTGTCTGTCTGTCTGTCTCCTGTCTGTCTCCTATCTGTCTGTCTGTCTGTCTGTCTGTCTGTCTGTCTCCTGTCTGTCTCCTGTCTGTCTGTCTGTCTATCTCCTGTCTGTCTGTCTGTCTGTCTGTCTGTCTGTCTGTCTGTCTGTCTGTCTGTCTGTCTGTCTCCGGTCTGTCGGTCTGTCTCTCTATCTGTCTGTCTGTCTGTCTCCTGTCTGTCTCCTATCTGTCTGTCTGTCTGTCTGTCTGTCTGTCTGTCTGTCTGTCTGTCTGTCTGTCTCCTGTCTGTCTGTCTGTCTGTCTGTCTGTCTGTCTGTCTGTCTGTCTGTCTATCTCCTGTCTGTCTGTCTCCGGTCTGTCGGTCTGTCTCTCTATCTGTCTGTCTGTCTGTCTCCTGTCTGTCTCCTATCTGTCTGTCTGTCTGTCTGTCTGTCTGTCTGTCTGTCTGTCTGTCTGTCTGTCTCCTGTCTGTCTGTCTGTCTCCTGTCTGTCTGTCTGTCTGTCTGTCTGTCTGTCTGTCTCCTGTCTGTCTCCTGTCTGTCTGTCTGTCTATCTCCTGTCTGTCTGTCTGTCTGTCTGTCTGTCTGTCTGTCTGTCTGTCTGTCTGTCTGTCTCCGGTCTGTCGGTCTGTCTCTCTATCTGTCTGTCTGTCTGTCTCCTGTCTGTCTCCTATCTGTCTGTCTGTCTGTCTGTCTGTCTGTCTGTCTGTCTGTCTGTCTGTCTGTCTCCTGTCTGTCTGTCTGTCTGTCTGTCTGTCTGTCTGTCTGTCTGTCTGTCTATCTCCTGTCTGTCTGTCTCCGGTCTGTCGGTCTGTCTCTCTATCTGTCTGTCTGTCTGTCTCCTGTCTGTCTCCTATCTGTCTGTCTGTCTGTCTGTCTGTCTGTCTGTCTGTCTGTCTGTCTGTCTCCTGTCTGTCTGTCTGTCTCCTGTCTGTCTGTCTGTCTGTCTGTCTGTCTGTCTGTCTGTCTCCTGTCTGTCTGTCTGTCTCCTGTCTGTCTGTCTGTCTCTCTGTCTGTCTGTCTCCTGTCTGTCTCCTGTCTGTCTGTCTGTCTGTCTGTGTGTGTGTCTGTCTGTCTGTCTGTCTGTCTATCTCCTGTCTGTCTGTCTGTCTGTCTGTCTGTCTGTCTGTCTGTCTGTCTCCTGTCTGTCTGTCAGACGATCCGTCTGTCGTGCTGGCCTCTCCTCAGAGACTCCAGTTACTACACGCTGTCTATCTCTGCTCTCATCGTGGTAAGAAAACACTCAAATATCAACATGATGAAGACAAATCCTCCTGATTAAGATTTTCACTTTTTATTCCTCTTCTTCTTCTTCTTCTTCTTCTTCTTCTTCTCTTTCTTATTACAGTTCATATATGATGAAAAAGTGGTTTGGTGAGTCTAATTTATAGAAATATTGACTGGAAAAAACTCCCAGCAGCTCTTCTGCTTAATAATTCATGCAGTGAATCGATCCTGTTTGTTTCATCAGGTGGGAAGCGCTCACGTTGATTCTCATGTACTTCGTCTACATTCTCATCATGAAGTGAGTTTTCTTTTTTTTTTCCTGCGCAAGCCGCTGTGATTGACACATGCGATCGATTCCCGGGTTTTTACTCTCGACGCGTGCGCTGTGTTGCAGGATGAACTCGTACATGGTTCGGTTTCTGGAGCGGAGGAAGAAGAATTCGCCCAGTCTGAGGAACGGGGCGGCGAACAACGCTGAGCTGGAGGACGGCTGCGACGCCACGGCCGTTCTCCTGAAGAAAGGTACGAGAAGGAACTGATTCTGCATGTTTTTACTGCCAGCAAATGCTTTATTTGACCCTTTTTAAAAGGACAATATAACACATGCAACACATTTTTCTTTTGCAAGAAAAAAAGTGATGACAGCTCATATTCCCTGAGTTAAAGGTCATTTATGCCTGAAATTGCCAATCTAACATTTATATTTAATGGATTTTAGCTCACTCACTTATTACCTGTTCAAATGCTTTTAAACATTACAACACATAAACTGTTCAGTAGTTCACATATATCTGTTTTTATTGTATTTGATGATATTTTCAATGTGCATCACAAACTAACATTGTAATATATGATTATAGTCATTATGTCCTTTAAAAATCTTGTGTTTTGGGTAGGGGTTAGTGACGAGAGCTTCAATGATTAAGGCGTCGAGCATTTTGAGAATCGATTTATCAATTTGAGTCATTTTTTTAAGAGAAAATCTTAATTATACCTTAATTATTAATGAATGAACTACAGTGTGTGTACCAAAGGAAAGAGGAAAGGTACCACAAATGCGCTTGTACAGCACATTTCATTTCAAAATCTCTTGGACGAAGCAGTTGCTGCAGGTTTTCTGTATCTGGAGCTGTAACGATCAGTAGATCAATTAATTAGTTGCCAACTATTAAATTAATCATCAACTATATTGATAGTATATTGATAGCTATATTGAAGATAATTGAACTAATAAGATATTCTACTATGTTAGCTAATACATCCAAATCATCAGATCTTTAGGACGCATCAGTAGAAATGTTAAATAAATGTATGATGAGCTGCATGTTTTCATGTTGTCATGTTATTTTTTAAGAAGAAAATGTCCAATGTCCAAAGAAACTGAGAAAACTACGAAAAAAAATCTTGAACTATAATTATATATCATATCATTATATTGAAGATAAATGCAGTCTGAATTCAATTAATTCTTTCACTTTAAAGCTAAAATCACTAATCGCTTAATTTCCACTATTACATTAATTATGAACTATATTGATAATTGACCTACGTCATTTTTAAGAAGAACATGTGCAAATCCTCTGGTTCTAGCTTCGCAAATGTGATAATATTCTGATATCTTTAGTTTTATATAATAGTAAACTGATGAACTTTATGAACCAAACAACTAATTGCTTATTTATTAAAATCGATCGATTAATCCATCAGAATAGTCATTAGATGCACATAGTTTTTGTTCTTAATGGCATTTTCCATTTTTACGTTACTTTTACTTTTATACTTTAGGTAGTTTTGAACTTTTACACTTACTTGACTTGATACACTACATATATACTACTGTATATACATATATACTACAGAAGTATTTTACACTTTTATGCTTCTACTATAGTAATTAAGGTACATTTATGTTATTACAAATGTCAGTGGAGTTTTTAAATTAAACTGTGTGTGTGTGTGTGTGTGTGTGTGTGTGTGTGTGTGTGTGTGTGGCCAGCCAACCACCACAGGAAGCCGTCGGTGCTGATGGTGGACGAGCTGCTCTCGGCGTACCCCCACCAGCTGTCCTTCTCCGAGGCCGGCATGAGGATCATGATCACCAGCCACTTCTCCCCCAGGACCCGGCTCACCATGGCCTCCCGGATGCTCATCACCGAGGTAACGGCCCCCCGCTGTCTGTCTGACCGGAGGAGAGGAAGAACGCGGCGCGCGGTTTCTGCAAGATTTCAGTAGTTCTGACAAAAATGAAATGAAACAACCGGAACATCACAGTCAAATAAACAACACATATGACCTCCTGCACTGAGGTCTCACTTAATCTGCTATAATCTACTGGTTATTGAAACGATTAATTGATTGTTAGGGTCATACAACGGTGTCTTAAAAAGTTCTTTTTATGTTCATAACCCAAAGATCATCAGTTTACATTTATAGAAGAATAAAGAAACCAGAAAATAACCAAATTTGAGCTGCAAACAGAGAAATTTGGACATTTTCTTCTTAAAAAATTAAATTAAGATAAGATTTTAATGATCCCACAACGGGGAAATTTGCTTGTTACTGCAGCGTACAGTAAAGAAAAGAAAATAAAAGCTAAACAAAATATAAGATATAAAAAATAAAAATACACAACACTATGTACACAATTCGTAGAATTTGTTGATCCGCATACACAGTATGCATTATGGAGATAGAATGGAGAGAAAATATGAATAATTAGTAAGAAAAAATTAAATATCATCAAAATAGTTGACGGTTAGTGTAATAATTGTCAACTAATACAGTAATAGTTTTATCTCTATGTAATGTTTATTATAATATTCTCAAAATTTTTAGTTAAAATGATGACAGCTGATTAATCTTTTATCATAACAGTCGATTAATTGACTCATCGTTTCAGCTCCAGATACAATAAACTACAAAAAACTTCTTCCTTTCAAGATATATTGGAATTAAACGTGTTTTTACAAGCGTATTCGCGTTTTCCTTTTTTCTTTATCATTACCATAAATACACACACTGTAGTTCTATTGTAGACTATATGTTAAATGATGTTTATAATTTATCAATATGTCAAAAATTAATAAAAGAAAAAATGCTAAGAAATAAATTCAATTTGGATTTTTCACAAAACAGGTGTTTTAATATCAATGAAATCAGATTTTCTGAAATAATAATATCAGGTGGATCTAAAATCTGTGTGTGTGTGTGTGTGTGTGTGTGTGTGTGTGTGTGTGTGTGTGTGTGTGTGTGTGACAGAGGCAGCGTCTGATCAACACCAGGACTCTGACCAACGGCGACTCCGACGGGCCGGTGAAGGGCGGCAGTAGGCGGGGCTTAGAGAACGGGCTGACGGGGGCGGGGCCGGGGGGAGGGGCCAGCGCCCGCCGCGACGGGCGGGAGCCGGGCAACGAGACGGAGAACGAGGACAACGAGAACAACGAGAACGAGGAGGAGGAGGAGGAGGAGGAGGACGGGGAAGGGCCGTTTTTACCCTTCCAGTGTCCAGGTAGAGACACTTTTATTCCATGTTTTATTTCTTTTTGAATAATGAGATGAGAAGATAAATCCCGTTTTCCTCAGTGGCTTTGGTGCATTTCCAGCATTAGTATCAACACTTTACAACCTCCATAACATTCAGTCATTAATCATTAATAAATGATCATAGCAGCAGTTTCTCTTCCTGCAAACTAACAATCGTCAATCACTTTAATACAACTAAGCTTTTTTTAATTAACGTTAATATTGTAAAAGTATATAAATATTACAAAAAAAAATTGCAAACAGAATATATAAATAAATACAATATATAATATAATATATTATGTGTATAAAAAGATATAAAGCCATTTGACTATAATTATAATAATTCTGAATTTTTCATTTCGACTGTTTTTATATGAATTCTTGCTTTTAAGGAATATTTTTTCTTTCTCTTTTCCATCTTGAGCAGGTGACTCACTTTTTGCAGGTCACAAAGTAGGTTTTTGCACATGCATCAGTCACTTTAATACAACTCAAACTGCTGTTTGTACCGTAATTTCTGGACTATAGAGCGCACCTGATTATAAGCCGCACCCACTACATTTTTAGAGGAAAACCGATTTTGTACATACACAAGCCGCACCTGTATATAAGCCGCATGTGCCCACATTAAAACATGTAAACATATTTACAAAGAAAGACGGTACCCAGAGAGAGTTTTCAAAGTTTTAATAATAATAATAATATAACTTTCTTCCCAAACGGTGCCTGTGACAGGGCAGTAAAACGGTAGCAACATGGTAGTAACACGCTAGCAACACAGTAAAACAGGTCTGGTAAAAGAACATACTGGTAAAAATTATGGTAAGCCGTCTTCATCTTCCTCAGTGTGGGAATGAAACAGTGTCATATAGACGTCGTCACACACTCCCTCAGCCTCGCTCTCATCCTGAGACAAAGTTTACATGCAGCAGCTGTTTCCTTCTTTATCGGCAGCTCGATTGCTTTTAGCTTGAAAGCTGCGTCATATGCCTTTCTTTTTGCATTTTCCATGATGAGGGTATGTTCACGCTAATTTAATTTATGCACAAGACAAGAAGTTGCAGTCTTCCTTCGACGCGTATATTCCACCGGTCTTAATCGTACCTTTTCTACTCGAGCGCCCCTGGTGGCCGTTAGAAAAATTACATAAATTGGCAGCATCACTGAATAAGCCGCAGGGTTGAAAGTTTGGGAAAAAAGTAGCGGCTTATAGTCCAGAATTTACGGTATATAAATATGACCAAAGAACGATTGCATACAGTATATAAAAAATTGAATATCTAAATAAATACAATATAATATATTATGTATATAAAAAGGTATAAAGACATTTAACTATAATTATAATAATTCTGAATTTTTCATTTTGAATAAACATATGAATTCTTGCTTTAAGTCACTTTAATACAACTCAATCTGCTGTTCAATAACGTTATTATTCACTTGTTTCAGGTCAGACAGAATTAAATAACTAACTTGATGATGAATAGATGTTTCCCTTTAAAACAAATCATTCCAAGTATTGATTCATCACATGCGTAATGTTGAAAGTTGTTTTTTTTTTCGTCTTAAAAATACCACAGAAATAGTTATTTTTCTCTCTTACAGAACTGTGTCTGTTACTTTCTTTGTAGTAATTCTTTCTTTTTAAGGATAGAATTTTTGCATCTTGAGCGAGTGACTCACTTTTCGCAGGTCATGAAGCAGGATTTGCAGTTTGTACTAACTGTGTAAACCGAAGCCGTGATGGTGAGAAAATGCACCAAAGAAAAACTGTGTTCATGAACAGATTCAGACAAAGACGAATGAACTGCTGCTTTAATGCTTCATGTTTGGTTGGTGGTGACGGTGAATCCATCCATCACGGAGTTTGTCGTCCACAGAGATCATCTCCATCCATCAGCGCTGCAGCTGTCTCATCCATTATCGATTCAGGAGATAATATCTTCTCGCGCTTTTCATCATCATCTGTAGTTAAAACAAAAGCTGCCGATGGAACAGTTGAGATGTACACGACTTTATCAGACCTCAGGTTAAGATGTTTGTTTTGACGTCCTATGAATCAGGAAGCGAATTATTGTCAATTTAAAGGATTATCAGACACTTAAATGTAAAAGGGAAAAAAAGGGAAAGAATCAATCATGACAAAAAAGCAGCTTTTACAGTTCAAAGTCAATTTTATTGTCAATTTCTTCACATGTACTTGACATACAGTGAGAAAATGGCGTTTCTCACTATCCTATGCGTTTTACATGTACAACAACATCAAAGTGCAGGTGCGCAAGACGAGAGTTATATTATAATAAAACAAATGCAAAGAAAAAAAATGAATGAATGCATGAGAAGCAAACATTAGGAAAAATAAGGCACATAAATCAGTAAATCAACATGAGATAAATTAATAACTAATTAAAATACAATCCTCATAAGAAATAGGTAGTGTAATAATACTTAAATGGTAAATGGAATACTCTAATAACATCATATTGCAGTGTTTAAATGTATTTGATTTATTATTGAGGGGTAAATTACAAAAATTTACAAAATTGTTTGTACTTCATTTACTATGATTTGTTATAAACCAATAAATATTATAAACTTAATAGTAGTAAAAGGACAAGAATCTATATAATGGAAATGTGTGAGCTACAGATTTGGATTCATAGAAAGTTTTTACAATTTTGATAATTAAAGATTTTCACCCTTTTTTACAATTTCCCTGCAACACATATTACAAAACAGGAATAACTTTCTAATGTTTGAGGGGATGTTTTGTACATTTGTGGGGGTTATTAGAGGGAAGCTGCGGCCTGTAAAACGTGTCCGTCTTCTGCTCCCGTGCAGCTGGCTGGTGTAACCGGCTGAAGTGGCTGCTGGCCTGGCCTCTGTGCCTCCTGCTGTACTTCACCGTGCCCAACTGCTCCACGCCGCGCTGGGAGAACTGCTTCATGCTGTCCTTCGTCTTCTCCACCATGTGGATCGCCAGCTTCTCCTACGTCATGGTCTGGATGGTGAGCAGCGGAGTGTGGAGCGACGCGGCTCGCTTATGTTGGAAGGAACGCCACTAGGAAAATTTAAAATCTGAATTCTGACTATTTTCTCAGTAAGAAAGAATGATCCCCAGGTACAGAAATAGAAAAATGTCAGGATCCTAATATATAATAAGATAAAATAAGATAAGATAGGACTTTATTGATCCCACAACGGGGAAATTTGCTCGTTACTGCAGCTAAGCACAGGTGTAAAAGAGTACAGAGTAAAGAGAAAAAAATAAAAGCTATAAAAATAAATATTAAAAAAATAAATATAATATAAAAAAATATATATTTTCTCAGAAATAGGATTTTTTAAGGATTCTGAGATTGATGTAAAAAATATGAAAAGGGACAATTGTCACTAAAAATATAATGGGTTAGGTTTAGGGTTATGTTTTAAATTAAAGTCACAACTATGATTTTTTTGCTGGAAGACGTTAAAATCACGTTTTTATGAGAATGATCGGAAAAAAAAAGTTTTGAAAAACTCATTTATTAAAAAAAATTTTAGAAAAAATTTTTTCAGAATTTTTTTTATCTCAGAATTTTTTTTTATCTCTGAATTTTTTTATATCAGAATTCTGACTTTAATGCAAATATCTGAAAAAAAAACAAATTTTAAAACACATTTTAGTTGTGAGAAATAAAATTAAAATTCAGAGATTCTGAAAAAAGTCAGAATTCTGTAAATTTAGAAAATTGCTCAAACATTTATTTATTTTATTTATTTTCAATTTACTTGTATTTAGTGTTTTTTTCTAATTTAGGTTTTTCAGCCGTGGTTCTGCCTGCTGCATCAGTGGCATCAAGTTATCAGATGTTTTCAGCTGAAAAACAGCTAATCAAAGAAAAATAATTTGGCTACAAGTCTTTGTAGAACAATTTCAATATAGCAGACTGACAAAACTAATGATTATAACACAGATTTAGTTGTTTGTCACTAACTTGAGGTCACTTCTAACATGACATCATTTTGGTTTTTTGTCATGTTTGTGTGTGTGTGTGTGTGTTTGTGTGTGTGTGTCTCAGGTGACGGTGATCGGCTTCACGCTCGGTATCCCTGACGTCATCATGGGCATCACCTTCCTGGCGGCCGGCACCAGCGTCCCTGACTGTATGGCGAGTCTCATCGTGGCGCGGCAAGGTGAACACACACACACACACACACACACACACACACACACACACACACACACCTACGACCCAATAAGAGACGCTGGTATCAAAGAGCTGCGGAGGAGGCAGAGGACGGATATAGCAAGTGTGTGTGTGTGTGTGTGTGTGTGTGGGGGGTAAAGATCGTCATCCTGTCATCTTGTTTTTCCGTCCCCGTGGTGCGGGGAGACGGGGGCGGCGAGGACAGGCGACAGGGTCCCCCCCCCCCCCCCCCCCCCGTCCTTTCATCCGTGTTTATTCTGGTTCCTGCCATCAAATATTTAAATGCTTCTGTCTGCGTGCGTGTGTGTGTGTGTGTGTGTGTGTGTGTGTGTGTGTGTGTGTGTGTGTGTGTGCGTGTGTGTGTGTGTGTGTGTGTATGTGTGTGTGTGTGTGTGTGTGTGTGTGTGTGTGTGTGTGTGTGTGTGTGTGTAGGAATGGGGGACATGGCGGTGTCCAACTCCATCGGCAGCAACGTGTTTGACATCCTGGTGGGACTGGGGCTGCCCTGGGCCCTGAAGACGCTGGCCATCAACTACGGATCAGACGTAGGTTCTGGTCATGTGACCATTAGCAGCCGATCATTGTAATGTAATAACACCAATACCAAAGATAAAGGAATGCTCTATTGGTCCCTTTATTAGCAGGGACAGAGAAATGCAGGAAAATAAAATATATACAACATGTAATCTGACATTTCTAGTCTGAAACACACAGTTTAACTTTTAACTAAATCAAACAATCTGACATTTGGTTTGGTTAGTTTTCATAGATCAATGTAAACTGTGATTTTATAGTTTCATAGTTTGATTAAAAAAACATTTTTATTAGGTTGGAGGCATAAATAAGTAACACAAAACCTGCTGTACTGTGTTCAACTAAATAATTTGTGGCTCATCCTGCAGTGAAACACGGAACCATGAGTAATATTTTAGTGTGAAGCAGTAAACCGATGAGGTTACATGTAAGCAACCAGACTTCTTCTTGTAGCTTGAAGACGTTTCACCTTCCATCCAGAAGCTCCTTCAGGTCTGGCCTGATGCTGCAGATGTTCTGCTGAGTCCTGATGTGGTGGCTCTCCTGTGTTTGTGCAGTGGTTGTTTGGTTTCTCCAACATATAAATCCACTCTTCGCTGCATTTGTGCAGCACAAACCACATTGAGGTTTTGGCCTTGATGTGGACCAGTCTCTGTCTCTGAAGGTTCTTCTCAGTTTATCAGAGAGACCAGATACGTATGATTCACACCATGAAGTGTGACTTATGGACCATCGTTATGAGAGTGTTGTTCTACAGTTTCACCCTGTGATCCAGAGATATCAGCTCCTGGTTTCCAGCATCAGGCCAGAGCTGAAGAAGCTTCTGGAATGGGAAGGTGAAACGTCTTCAAGCTACAAGAAGAAGTCTGGTTGCTCCTTTGACACTACAATTCAATTCAATTTATTTGTATAGCCCAGAATCACAATAACTTTACAGTTTGTACAAAAGCAACACAACATCCCCTGTCCTTAGACCCACACATCGCATAAGGTAAAACTCCCTAAAAAAAAATACATTTAACGGGAAATAAAAAACGGAAGAACCCTCAGGAAGAGAAACAGAGGAGGATCCCTCTTCCAGGACGGACAGGCTGCAGTAGATGATGTGTGCAGGTGGAAACATTACAGGGAAAATTGGACATTTACAAACAGAAAAGTAATGAATGTTGGTGTAAGTGGAGGATGCATCACAGCTTCCAGGTTTCACCAGGACAGCATCAGACCCTCCAACCGTAGATCCCTCAGTGGCTGCACTGCAGCATGCTCTGAGAATGAGAAAACACAGAAAACACAGGGAGAGAGATTTAAAAGTACAACAGTGGATCATCAGCATAAAAAGAAGCTCAGAGCATCTCATGAGGACCAGACTAACCTATCACAGCATCATGACTAGGCCCTAACTATACGCTTCTTCAACAGGAGCGTTTTAACCTTGACCTGGATGAGTGAGAATCTGCATAGACTTCGTAAACCGATGATGCAAATCCACCTTAAAAAGTCGACAGGATACGTTAATATGCTAAAAAGTAATTAAACGTCAGATAAATCAGCACGAACGAGGCCCTGAGGGAGGTGAGCGCTGTAACAGGTGTTAAATCAGTGTTTTAGGTTTTGATAGACAATGAATAAGACGACTCAACCATTCATCGTACGGTAGTGTTGTGATGTCACAACATTTCATGGATCTGCAGCAGTAACGTTTGACGCTTCATTTTCTCACAGATCAAACTCAACAGCAAAGGCCTGATCTTCTCCGTGGGGCTCCTGCTGGGGTCGGTGTTTCTGACGGTGGGTACATCATCCTCATCTTCATCCTCATCTTCATCATCCTCCTCCTCACGGGGACGGGTTTACCACTGTGTTGCTGCAGAAAGAAGAAATTCTCCTAAAAAAAGAAAAAGACAAGGAAAATAAAATAAAAAAAAGTAGAACTGCAATTAACAGCTATTCTAATAGTTGATTAATTTATTCATCGGTGAAATGATTAATCGGTTGGTTGTTTGGTTGATGTGAAGAGTTGATTTTAAAATAATGAATATCACAGAAAAAACAGCTGTTGACAACAGATGCTGTAAAAATTGATTTATTCATACATCAAATCAGGTTAAATTGCTACCAGCTCCTGTTTTTTTGTGCTGGTTTTGAGTGTTAAAATAAGCAGAGCTGCAACTAACAATTATTGAATCGATTAATCGACTAGTTGTTTGGTTCATAAAATGTCTTTTCTTGTCCAGACCAACAGTCCACAACCCAAAGATCATCAGTTTACTATTATAGAAGAATAAAGAAACCAGAGAATAATCAGAGAAGAGAAGCTGGAACCAGAGAATTTGGACATTTTCTTGTTAAAAATGACTCAAATCAATGAATACATTGATTAATGTAATAGTTGACGACCAATCGATTAATCAACTAATTGCTGCAGCGCTAATATTGTGAAAAAAAGTGCTTTCCCATGTACAACATGCTCAACTTTTTTAAAATATTTTGTATTCATGTGTAAAATATTAGTCAAATCTGAGAAGCTGAAACCACTGACTCAGATGATTAATCGATTATCAAAGTAGTTAATGATTAAGTTGGCAACTAATCAATTAATCAACTCGTCCAATAGGAACAATGAGAAAGATGCAAAGAAAAACATGATTAACAGCATTAATGGTTCATTGATGAAATTTAAATGAGTTTGTGTGTGTGTGTGTGTGTGTGTGTGTGTGTGTGTGTGTGTGCGTGTGTGTGTGTGTGTGTGTGTGTGTCAGGTTCTGGGAGTTCACCTCAACAAATGGACTCTGGACAAGCGTCTGGGTTTCACGTGTCTCCTCCTTTACTCCGTCTTCCTGTGCATCTCCTGCCTCATCGAGTACAACATCTTCACCTTCGTCAACCTGCCGACCTGCCGGGACGACTGAGTCGCACATTGAAACACACACACACACACACACACACACACACACACACACACACACACACACTCAATCACACTAGAAGTGGTGTCTGCAGGGAATTCAGAGCATTAAACCAGATGTCCGAGAACCAGAAAGAATCGTTCTAAATCAACCGGAGGTTTTTTTGCAAATACACAGTTTCCGGTTCTTGTCTGTTTTCAAGAAGAGATCCCACTCAGATTTATTTTTTGATTTTTTCTTTCTTTCTTTCTTTCGCCATTTTCCTGCTCGGTGCAATATGGAGTCGTAATTACAGAAGCAGAGATGGGAATGATAAAAAAAAAAAACTCTTTGTCCAATCACTGCATCCTTCTTATGACTTTTATTTTGAAAATCCCCATATTTAAGTTGTAATGTTTACCTGCTGCTAACCTTTCTGGAGAGGATGAGGTCTTCTAGATCTGTTAGTTGAGAGTAATAATCCTAAAAAGATGGAAATGGACGGAAGGTGGAGCAGAGGAAGCTGTTTTCTCTAAAACAAGGTTCAGCTCCACAGGTTGAAGAAGGCAGAACAGAATCTGTCCTGCAGATCAGCACATTCTTCAAACGTCATCATCTGACTGTTTGTACGTAGACTCATAGTCATTAAAAGTCTTGTGAGTGCGTTGCCCGATTTTTTTCACACATACAAGGATTAGAAAAAACACACAGGGCATTATCCACTCACCTTTTTATAAATTAAAATAGACAAAGGCATCACAGCTGTAGCTTCTATGTTTTATATTGAAGATTAATTAGCTTTATGGAGCGTTTTTTTTTTCTTTCTTCTCCTTCTGTAAATAGTTCTCCTCTGTAAATACCCCCCAGATGTCTTATTTATTATTTATTTCTGTCATACGCACATTTCTCCTCTGGAGGTCACAAAACACCCGGGCGAGTTTATTCCTGGAGCCGGGGGGGGTCGATGAAGTCCACACCCAAGAGAGGGAGAAAACACACACACACACACACACACACACCATCCTTTCAGGTGAACACCTGTCCACAGACGAGCACATTTCTGTCTCAAGGTTCTCTCGTTGACTTTATCCACGACTCGATGCCGCGTGGATGTTAAAAAACGCGAAAGTCAAACTGGCATCGAAGAGCTTGAAGCTGCTTCACGGCCGTTTCCCTCCAGACGCTGATTATAAGGATCAGATCCTTGTAAAATGAAGCAGGTGTCTAAGAATTTATCACGTCATGGTTTCAAATGGGTAAATCATGTTTGGGTTTTTTTTTTTTTTTTTTTTTTTTGGGGGTGTGGGGATGTTGCGGAGAGCTCTTATAGTCTGTGCTGCCACCTGGGGGCTGAAAACAGAACTGTCAAAAAAAAAAATCGATGGATGGATGTTCTGCTTCGTTCCTCTGGTCCTGAAGAGGATCTGAAGTATTTAAAGAGGTCGTATGTTCGCTAGAAGTAGAGTAAAACTAAAAAAAAAACGATGCAATATAAAGCATCAGGACTTTTATCCTGACTGGAATACTTTAAAAAAAAAAAACGTTGGGGTTACTTTATTTTTATCCAGGAGTTCTTTGTATTTTGTAATGCCTAATGTCTAGATTTGTCCAGATATGGTAGGTTTGTGGTACATAAATATTCCTACTAGTTTTTAGAGCATGTACAACGTGGTTCGTGAACCCTGCGGGGATTTAACTCCACTAAACAGGAGACGAGGCGCTTCAGCGGAGTCGCACTTATTCCTCAAAGACTTCCACGGATACCAGAGTCCGTCGACCCTCACAGTTTCCACCTGAACGTCGACTTTTTCCTCCCGATGTGTTTTTCAAATGTCAAGTGCCCAATTTTAATATTATTTAATTTTTTTTCTCATGAGGGAAGACAATTAAAAACAAGATTAAATCTGATTTGTTTCAGGTACGTTGTTAATTTATTGACCAGTAATATAAAATGTTTTTTATTTTTTGCTTTTTTTTTGTCTTTCGAATGTATGAATAATTCATGTAGTTTCTGTTTATGTATCATACAGATTTATTTATTTCAGAGACACAGGCAGAATCCTCTGTGCTATGTCCGGAAAAACAGGGTTTAAATGTGTTTGGATCTTCTGTAATGCAATAACTATGAGCTTAAAAGTGTGTAAATATGCTTTAATGATCAAAGACACATTTATAATAGAGTTTAAAAAGTTGTATTCAAATTGTAAATGATATTTGTCAATGTGTGACACTGTAACAGTTTATAATTCATTTAAAATAATTTATTGATGACTATACAAACAATCAATAACAGACTGTTACTGACATGCAGAGACGTCTCTGATCATCATCACACGTTTACGATTTGCTGCTAGGACAAAACGGCTAAATCATTATCAAATATCTATTATATATATATATATATATATATATATATATATAAAAGTGATTTTCTTTATCGTAAACTTGCAATATTCAGGGTAGAAACTGCACTTCTCTTATCAAACACACAGGTTTCTAAAGATAAACCTTTTTATTTATTCTATATATGTCCAATAATGTCTCAAAACATCTCCCTCAAAGAACAATGCAATCCTGTGATAATTGTAGAGCGATTTCAATTTTCAGCAAAGTTTATTCACTTCAAACATTACAGATTCAAACTAAATACTCAAATTGTAATTCAATTACTCATATCTCATACATTTAACTTTGTATGTTCTATTTTTTTCCATTTTTTGTCAAATGATTATGATTTATTGTCTCATGATTTCATATTTAAAGATACAGTCTTAATTTACAGTTTTAACATTTTTTGTCAAATTGAATTGCTTTGTTTGGCAAATTTTATGTTTTTAATTTAAAAGTAACATATCAGTTTTTTGGCAAATTATGGGAATTTCTGGACATATGTAGTAAAGTGCTTTTAATTTCTATCAAATTGTCACAGAACTTTAAAGTCAAAAACATTTCAAGGCTGATGTTTAAAACATCGACAGTGACCTGAGAAGATATTTATTTTAAAACCAGTGTCTATCACTAGCCACGACACACCAAGATGCAGATATTTTAAGTATTGTATGTAATACAAGAATCTGTCTGTTGAACACAAATCACTGACTACATCATCTTTAATATATTGAAGTATTATCAGATTCTGTATAAGCCTGGGCATTTTCAATTGTATCCTATACAGCAGAAATATCTGTATCATGCACTTTACCAACCATACAACTATCCTGCATGTACCAAACACCTGAACAAAGGTACTGTGTCTTTAAAACTAACCAAACTACCACAAAGATGCTCATGTTTTAAAAAGAGGCGTCTTGTAGAGGATATTTCTAAATAATTTGTGATATTCACATGGGTGATATATTGCTGATGTACATACAGTATGTATATAAATAGGTGTAAATGTATTTATATATTTTTTGTCTCAATCTGTATATCTGTTGAATATATTTTCATAGATCCTAGGTCTCCCCTGTACTCCCCTTTGTTTTGATGTGTTTGAGACCTCTGAAACTATCGTCATTTGTTTACTCGCATGGAGATATTTCAATATAATAAATTATTTATGGTAAATCTTAATGTACTCTGGGATGAGAATCCAATGAGTTTTTTAGACGGCACTGAATTTAGTTGGAACTGGATATCCTAGATGACTGCATGCTGTTGCTAGTAGAGGATATAAGAGTGAGGAGAGTAAAGGTGTTTGCAGACGATGCGTTTCTCTACGTGTCCGAGCTTTACCTCTTCCTACACAAGAAACTTTTCACCGGAATGGTTTACTTTGTGTTTAGATGTTTAAAATGTAATTTTAGAGATCATTTTGCTACCTGAGCATTAATAAAGTTGTCTTTGCTTAAGGTAACATGCCTTTTGTTGTAAGTTTTTATTGACCATTATTTTGTCGGAAGATGTTGTGGAAGAGGCACTCATTTGATCATTTGCTAAAACCTAATTCATTTTAATTAATTCTTCCACATGTGTTTAGCAGAATGAAATTATCACTTTATAAAGTTAAAGTATAGCATTTCTTCTATCTGTCCTGTGTTCTTCTTTGTGAAAATATCTGAAGCCAAAAGGGAGAATTTTGTTTGTTTTTTAAGCATTACTTGCATCATTTAACATTTTTGTCAAAAAAGAATAATTGAAATAAAATCACTCTAAATTTTGATGTTTGTAAAAGAAAAACATCCAGGTTACCATGGGAACCTGTATTGGAAACAATAGATATAGTGATCAATGGACAGACAAAAATATATCGTATTATATACTGAGAACATGTGAAAACTTTAAAGGAAACACCTCTTGTAATGGCTTTTCAATGGCTCACACGGTAAGACACCTGTTTAAAGGGTCAACCTTTGTAGGTTCAATCTGTGCTCTAACTTTTTAAAGTCAGAAACAACCCAAAGGTGAATGAAAGCTCTAAGAAACTTCCACCAAAACGTCAGACAAGATAGCCCAGTGTGTTAGAATGCTCCCTGTAGGTTTTTAGTAGTGGCTTCAAAACTGTCTAATACTGTGAAGAAGACTTGTGGCAGAGTGGTTTAGACTTTGGCTTGCAAGCACCATAGCTGCAGGTTCAAATCAGGCATGGTGAGATTTTAAAGTCCAACATCCAAATTTAAGATGATAAAAGCCCCTAGAGAACCCTGCTTGGTATGAATAGGGCTTGTGGATAAGCTGGCTAATGCCCTGACACTGAAGGCCATAGATGCTGGTTCAAGTCTCCCAACCAATGGTTTTAGTCTCTGAATTTAGTAGGTCAAATCTACAGTGAAGATGTTTAATGTGCCAGGAGAACATCTTTGACTGTGGACAGACTACTGGCAGAGTGGGCAGTCCCCAACTGATTACAGTTGTTACGTTTTCCTTTTGTTGTTGGACTTCAAATGTACTATAGTATGTCGCTCAAAATAGGTCATACTATACTATGTTGCTCAAAAGAGGTCATACTATAGTATGTCGCTCAAAAGAGGTCATACTATAGTATGTCGCTCAAAAGAGGTCATACTATAGTATGTCGCTCAAAATAGATCATACTATACTATGTCGCTCAAAAGAGGTCATACTATAGTATGTCGCTCAAAATAGATCATACTATACTATGTCGCTCAAAAGAGGTCATACTATGGTATGTCGCTCAAAAGAGGTCATACTATGGTATGTCGCTCAAAATAGGTCATACTATACTATGTCGCTCAAAAAGGTCATACTATAGTATGTCGCTCAAAAAAGGTCATACTATAGTATGTCGCTCAAAATACCTCATACTATAGTATTTCGCTCAAAGTACGTCATACTATAGTATGTCGCTCAAAATACGTCATACTATAGTATGTCGCTCAAAAAAGGTCATACTATAGTATGTCGCTCAAAAAAGGTCATACTATAGGATGTCGCTCAAAAAAGGTCATACTATAGTATGTCGCTCAAAATACCTCATACTATAGTATTTCGCTCAAAGTACGTCATACTATAGTATGTCGCTCAAAATACGTCATACTATAGTATGTCGCTCAAAAAAGGTCATAATATACTATGTCGCTCAAAAAAGGTCATACTATAGTATGTCGCTCAAAAAAGGTCATAATATACTATGTCGCTCAAAAAAGGTCATAATATACAATGTCGCTCAAAAAAGGTCATACTATAGTATGTCGCTCAAAAAAGGTCATACTATGGTATGTCGCTCAAAATAGATCATAGTATACTATGTCGCTCAAAAGAGGTCATACTATGGTATGTCGCTCAAAATAGATCATAGTATACTATGTCGCTCAAAAGAGGTCATACTATGGTATGTCGCTCAAAATAGGTCATACTATACTATGTCGCTCAAAAGAGGTCATACTATGGTATGTCGCTCAAAATAGGTCATACTATACTATGTCGCTCAAAAGAGGTCATACTATAGTATGTCGCTCAAAAAAGGTCATAATATACTATGTCGCTCAAAAGAGGTCATACTATAGTATGTCGCTCAAAAAAGGTCATACTATGGTATGTCGCTCAAAAGAGGTCATACTATAGTATGTCGCTCAAAAGAGGTCATACTATGGTATGTCGCTCAAAAGAGGTCATACTATAGTATGTCGCTCAAAAAAGGTCATACTATAGTATGTCGCTCAAAAAAGGTCATACTATAGTATGTCGCTCAAAAAAGGTCATACTATAGTATGTCGATCAAAAAAGGTCATACTATAGTATGTCGCTCAAAAAAGGTCATACTATAGTATGTCGCTCAAAATACCTCATACTATAGTATGTCGCTCAAAATACGTCATACTATAGTATGTCGCTCAAAAAAGGTCATAATATACTATGTCGCTCAAAAAAGGTCATACTATAGTATGTCGCTCAAAAAAGGTCATAATATACTATGTCGCTCAAAAGAGGTCATACTATAGTATGTCGCTCAAAAGAGGTCATACTATGGTATGTCGCTCAAAATAGGTCATACTATACTATGTCGCTCAAAAGAGGTCATACTATAGTATGTCGCTCAAAATAGATCATAGTATACTATGTCGCTCAAAAGAGGTCATACTATGGTATGTCGCTCAAAATAGATCATAGTATACTATGTCGCTCAAAAGAGGTCATACTATAGTATGTCGCTCAAAATAGATCATAGTATACTATGTCGCTCAAAAGAGGTCATACTATAGTATGTCGCTCAAAATAGATCATAGTATACTATGTCGCTCAAAAGAGGTCATACTATAGTATGTCGCTCAAAAGAGGTCATACTATGGTATGTCGCTCAAAATAGGTCATACTATACTATGTCGCTCAAAAGAGGTCATACTATGGTATGTCGCTCAAAATAGATCATAGTATACTATGTCGCTCAAAAGAGGTCATACTATAGTATGTCGCTCAAAATAGATCATAGTATACTATGTCGCTCAAAAGAGGTCATACTATAGTATGTCGCTCAAAATAGATCATAGTATACTATGTCGCTCAAAAGAGGTCATACTATAGTATGTCGCTCGAAAGAGGTCATACTATGGTATGTCGCTCAAAATAGGTCATACTATACTATGTCGCTCAAAAGAGGTCATACTATGGTATGTCGCTCAAAATAGGTCATACTATACTATGTCGCTCAAAAGAGGTCATACTATAGTATGTCGCTCAAAAAAGGTCATAATATACTATGTCGCTCAAAAGAGGTCATACTATAGTATGTCGCTCAAAAAAGGTCATAATATACTATGTCGCTCAAAAGAGGTCATACTATAGTATGTCGCTCAAAAAAGGTCATACTATGGTATGTCGCTCAAAAGAGGTCATACTATAGTATGTCGCTCAAAAGAGGTCATACTATGGTATGTCGCTCAAAAGAGGTCATACTATAGTATGTCGCTCAAAAAAGGTCATACTATAGTATGTCGCTCAAAAAAGGTCATACTATAGTATGTCGCTCAAAAAAGGTCATACTATAGTATGTCGCTCAAAAAAGTTCATACTATAGTATGTCGCTCAAAATACCTCATACTATAGTATTTCGCTCAAAGTACGTCATACTATAGTATGTCGCTCAAAATACGTCATACTATAGTATGTCGTTCAAAAAAGGTCATAATATACTATGTCGCTTAAAAAAGGTCATACTATAGTATGTCGCTCAAAAAAGGTCATACTATCGTATGTCGCTCAAAAAAGGTCATACTATCGTATGTCGCTCAAAAAAGGTCATACTATACTATGTCGCTCAAAAAGGATCATACTATCGTATGTCGCTCAAAAAAGGTCATACTATAGTATGTCGCTTAAAAAGGGTCATACTATAGTATGTCGCTCAAAAAAGGTCATACTATAGTATGTCGCTTAAAAAGGGTCATACTATAGTATGTCGCTCGAAATAGGTCATACTATACTATGTCGCTCGAAATAGGTCATACTATAGTATGTCGCTCAAAAAAGGTCATACTATAGTATGTCGCTCGAAATAGGTCATACTATAGTATTTCGCTCAAAAAAGGTCATACTATAGTATGTCGCTCGAAAATAGGTCATACTATAGTATGTCGCTCGAAATAGGTCATACTATAGTATGTCGCTCAAAAGAGGTCATACTATAGTATGTCGCTTAAAAAGGGTCATACTATAGTATGTCGCTCAAAAACGGTCATACTATAGTATGTCGCTCAAAATAGGTCATACTATAGTATGTCGCTCAAAAAAGGTCATAATATACTATGTCGCTCAAAAAAGGTCATACTATACTATGTCGCTCAAAATAGGTCATACTATAGTATGTCGCTCAAAAAAGGTCATAATATACTATGTCGCTCAAAAAAGGTCATACTATACTATGTCGCTCAAAATAGGTCAAACTATAGTATGTCGCTCAAAAAAGGTCATACTATAGTATGTCGCTCAAAAAAGGTCATAATATACTATGTCGCTCAAAAAGGGTCATACTATAGTATGTCGCTCAAAAACGGTCATACTATAGTATGTCGCTCAAAAAAGGTCATAATATACTATGTCGCTCAAAAAAGGTCATACTATAGTATGTCGCTCGAAATAGGTCATACTATAGTATGTCGCTCAAAATAGATCAAAGTATACTATGTCGCTCAAAAGAGGTCATACGATAGTATGTCGCCCGAAATAGGTCATACTATAGTATGTCGCTCAAAAGAGGTCATACTATAGTATGTTGCTCGAAATAGGTCATACTATAGTATGTCGCTCAAAATAGGTCATACTATAGTATGTCGCTCAAAAAAGGTCATAATATACTATGTCGCTCAAAAAAGGTCATACTATACTATGTCGCTCAAAATAGGTCATACTATAGTATGTCGCTCAAAAAAGGTCATAATATACTATGTCACTCAAAAAAGGTCATACTATACTATGTCGCTCAAAATAGGTCAAACGATAGTATGTCGCTCGAAATAGGTCATACTATAGTATGTCGCTCAAAAGAGGTCATACTTATAGTATGTCGCTCGAAATAGGTCATACTATACTATGTCGCTCAAAAGAGGTCATACTATAGTATGTCGCTCAAAATAGATCATAGTATACTATGTCGCTCAAAAGAGGTCATACTATAGTATGTCGCTCAAAAGAGGTCATACTATGGTATGTCGCTCAAAATAGGTCATACTATACTATGTCGCTCAAAAGAGGTCATACTATGGTATGTCGCTCAAAATAGATCATAGTATACTATGTCGCTCAAAAGAGGTCATACTATAGTATGTCGCTCAAAATAGATCATAGTATACTATGTCGCTCAAAAGAGGTCTTACTATAGTATGTCGCTCGAAAGAGGTCATACTATGGTATGTCGCTCAAAATAGGTCATACTATACTATGTCGCTCAAAAGAGGTCATACTATGGTATGTCGCTCAAAATAGGTCATACTATACTATGTCGCTCAAAAGAGGTCATACTATAGTATGTCGCTCAAAGAAGGTCATAATATACTATGTCGCTCAAAAGAGGTCATACTATAGTATGTCGCTCAAAAAAGGTCATAATATACTATGTCGCTCAAAAGAGGTCATACTATAGTATGTCGCTCAAAAAAGGTCATACTATGGTATGTCGCTCAAAAGAGGTCATACTATAGTATGTCGCTCAAAAGAGGTCATACTATAGTATGTCGCTCAAAAAGGATCATACTATCGTATGTCGCTCAAAAAAGGTCATACTATAGTATGTCGCTCAAAAGAGGTCATACTATAGTATGTCGCTTAAAAAGGGTCATACTATAGTATGTCGCTCAAAAAAGGTCATACTATAGTATGTCGCTTAAAAAGGGTCATACTATAGTATGTCGCTCGAAATAGGTCATACTATACTATGTCGCTCGAAATAGGTCATACTATAGTATGTCGCTCAAAAAAGGTCATACTATAGTATGTCGCTCGAAATAGGTCATACTATAGTATTTCGCTCAAAAAAGGTCATACTATAGTATGTCGCTCGAAATAGGTCATACTATAGTATGTCGCTCGAAATAGGTCATACTATAGTATGTCGCTCGAAATAGGTCATACTATAGTATGTCGCTCAAAAGAGGTCATACTATAGTATGTCGCTTAAAAAGGGTCATACTATAGTATGTCGCTCAAAAACGGTCATACTATAGTATGTCGCTCAAAATAGGTCATACTATAGTATGTCGCTCAAAAAAGGTCATAATATACTATGTCGCTCAAAAAAGGTCATACTATACTATGTCGCTCAAAATAGGTCAAACTATAGTATGTCGCTCAAAAAAGGTCATACTATAGTATGTCGCTCAAAAAAGGTCATAATATACTATGTCGCTCAAAAAAGGTCATACTATAGTATGTCGCTCAAAAAAGGTCATACTATACTATGTCGCTCAAAAAAGGTCATACTATACTATGTCGCTCAAAAAAGGTCATACTATAGTATGTCGCTCGAAATAGGTCATACTATAGTATGTCGTTCAAAAGAGGTCATACGATAGTATGTCGCTCGAAATAGGTCATACTATAGTATGTCGTTCAAAAGAGGTCATACGATAGTATGTCGCTCGAAATAGGTCATACTATAGTATGTCGCTCAAAAGAGGTCATACGATAGTATGTCGCTCAAAAGAGGTCATACTATAGTATGTCGCTTAAAAAGGGTCATACTATAGTATGTCGCTCAAAAACGGTCATACTATAGTATGTCGCTCAAAAAAGGTCATAATATACTATGTCGCTCAAAAAAGGTCATACTATAGTATGTCGCTCGAAATAGGTCATACTATAGTATGTCGCTCAAAAACGGTCATACGATAGTATGTCGCTCGAAATAGGTCATACTATAGTATGTCGCTCAAAAGAGGTCATACTATAGTATGTCGCTCGAAATAGGTCATACTATAGTATGTCGCTCAAAAGAGGTCATACGATAGTATGTCGCTCGAAATAGGTCATACTATAGTATGTCGCTCAAAAGAGGTCATACTATAGTATGTCGCTCGAAATAGGTCATACTATAGTATGTCGCTCAAAAGAGGTCATACTATAGTATGTCGCTCGAAATAGGTCATACTATACTATGTCGCTCAAAAGAGGTCATACGATAGTATGTCGCTCAAAAGAGGTCATACTATAGTATGTCGCTTAAAAAGGGTCATACTATAGTATGTCGCTCAAAAACGGTCATACTATAGTATGTCGCTCAAAATAGGTCATACTATAGTATGTCGCTCAAAAAAGGTCATAATATACTATGTCGCTCAAAAAAGGTCATACTATACTATGTCGCTCAAAATAGGTCATACTATAGTATGTCGCTCAAAAAAGGTCATAATATACTATGTCACTCAAAAAAGGTCATACTATACTATGTCGCTCAAAATAGGTCAAACTATAGTATGTCGCTCAAAAGAGGTCATACGATAGTATGTCGCTCGAAATAGGTCATACTATAGTATGTCGCTCAAAAGAGGTCATACTTATAGTATGTCGCTCGAAATAGGTCATACTATACTATGTCGCTCAAAAGAGGTCATACGATAGTATGTCGCTCGAAATAGGTCATACTATAGTATGTCGCTCAAAAGAGGTCATACGATAGTATGTCGCTCGAAATAGGTCATACTATAGTATGTCGCTCAAAAGAGGTCATACTATAGTATGTCGCTTAAAAAGGGTCATACTATAGTATGTCGCTCAAAATAGGTCAAACTATAGTATGTCGCTCAAAAAAGGTCATACTATAGTATGTCGCTTAAAAAGGGTCATACTATAGTATGTCGCTCAAAAAAGGTCATACTATACTATGTCGCTCAAAATAGGTCAAACTATAGTATGTCGCTCAAAAAAGGTCATACTATAGTATGTCGCTCAAAAAGGTCATACTATAGTATGTCGCTCAAAAAAGGTCATATTATACTATGTCGCTCAAAAAAGGTCATACTATACTATGTCGCTCAAAAAAGGTCATACTATAGTATGTAGCTCAAAAAAGGTCATACTATGTCGCTCCAAATAGGTTAAGCAGGTATTGAACCATCAACTTTTAAGTCAAGAAACACACCTCTTACCCAATGAGCCACACAATTTCCTTCCATTTGAGCAAAAATAATGACCCCTAAGAAAGGCCATACATAGTGTTGTTCAAAAAAGGTCATACTACACTCTGTCGCTCAAAAGAGGTCATACTATACTATGTCGCTCAAAAGAGGTCATACTATACTATGTCTCTCAAAATAAGTCATATTATAGTATGTCGCTCAAAATAGGTCATACTATAGTATGTCGCTCAAAATAGATCATACTAAAGTATGTCGCTCAAAATAGATCATACTATAGTATGTCGCTCAAAAAAGGTCATACTATAGTATGTCGCTCAAAATAGGTCATACTATAGTATGTCGCTCAAAAGAGGTCATACTATAGTATGTCGCTCAAAAGAGGTCATACTATAGTATGTCGCTCAAAAGAGGTCATACTATACTATGTCGCTCAAAATAGGTCATATTATAGTATGTCGCTCAAAAGAGGTCATACTATACTATGTCGCTCAAAAGAGGTCATACTAAAGTATGTCGCTCAAAAGAGGTCATACTATACTATGTCGCTCAAAAGAGGTCATACTATAGTATGTCGCTCAAAAGAGGTCATACTATACTATGTCGCTCAAAAGAGGTCATACTATACTATGTCGCTCAAAAGAGGTCATACTATAGTATGTCGCTCAAAATAGATCATACTAAAGTATGTCGCTCAAAATAGATCATACTATAGTATGTCGCTCAAAATAGATCATACTATACTATGTCGCTCAAAAGAGGTCATACTAAAGTATGTCGCTCAAAAGAGGTCATACTATACTATGTCGCTCAAAAGAGGTCATACTATACTATGTCGCTCAAAAGAGGTCATACTATAGTATGTCGCTCAAAATAGATCATACTAAAGTATGTCGCTCAAAATAGATCATACTATAGTATGTCGCTCAAAATAGATCATACTATAGTTTGTCGCTCAAAAAAGGTCATACTAAAGTATGTCGCTCAAAATAGATCATATTATAGTATGTCGCTCAAAAAAGCACATACTATAGTATGTCGCTCAAAATAGGTCATACTATACTATGTCGCTCAAAAAAGGTCATACTATCGTATGTCGCTCAAAAAAGGTCATACTATAGTATGTCGCTCAAAAAGGTCATACTATAGTATGTCGCTCAAAAAAGGTCATATTATACTATGTCGCTCAAAAAAGGTCATACTATACTATGTCGCTCAAAAAAGGTCATACTATAGTATGTCGCTCAAAAAAGGTCATACTATAGTATGTCACTCAAAAAAGGTCATACTATGTCGCTCTAAATAGGTTAAGCAGGTATTGAACCATCAACTTTTAAGTCAAGAAACACACCTCTTACCCAATGAGCCACACAATTTCCTTCCATTTGAGCAAAAATAATGACCCCTAAGAAAGGCCATACATAGTGTTGTTCAAAAAAGGTCATACTACACTCTGTCGCTCAAAAGAGGTCATACTATACTATGTCGCTCAAAAGAGGTCATACTATACTATGTCGCTCAAAATAGGTCATATTATAGTATGTCGCTCAAAATAGGTCATACTATAGTATGTCGCTCAAAATAGATCATACTATAGTATGTCGCTCAAAAAAGGTCATACTATAGTATGTCGCTCAAAAGAGGTCATACTATAGTATGTCGCTCAAAAGAGGTCATACTATAGTATGTCGCTCAAAAAAAGGTCATACTGTACTGTGTCGCTCAAAAAAGGTCATAATATAGTATGTCGCTCAAAAAAGGTCATACTGTAGTATGTCGCTCAAAATAGGTCATAATATACTATGTCGCTCAAAAAAGGTCATAATATACTATGTCGCTCAAAAAAGGTCATAATATACTATGTCGCTCAAAAAAGGTCATAATATACTATGTCGCTCAAAAAAGGTCATACTATACTATGTCGCTCAAAAAAGGTCATAATATACTATGTCGCTCAAAAAAGGTCATACTATAGTATGTCGCTCAAAAAAGGTCATACTATAGTATGTCACTCAAAAAAGGTCATACTATGTCGCTCTAAATAGGTTAAGCAGGTATTGAACCACCAACTTTTAAGTCAAGAAACACACCTCTTACCCAATGAGCCACACAATTACCTTCCCTTTAAGCAAAAAGAATGTCCTCTAAGAAAGGCCAAAAAAGGTCATACTATACTATGTCGCTCTAAATAGGTCATACTATATATAAAAGTGTTCTTATTCTTTATTCAGGTTGAAACTAACTTTTTTAATAGTTGAATAATCTATTGATTATTGAAACAATGGCGATCTAACCTAAAATGTCTTTTTCTGTCCAGTCCCACATTCCACAACTCAAAGATCTTCAGTTTACTATCAAACAAGACTATATAAACCTGAAATGATGCAGAGAAAAGAACCTGGGACCAGTGAAATTGGGCTTTTTTTTTTTTTTAAACTCTAATCTGAATATTTATCAAATATACTGTGCAGCTCTGCTATAGCTGGTGAGCACGAACCAGCTGGATCTGTCCTCACATGGTTTCAGGACGGTGTAAGGAGTAAATAGACTCAGTGGGACAGAGGAATGATCTCAGAAAACATCCTGAGTGCTCTGGGCTGCTCAGAGCAATAACTGTTCAGAACTATCTGCAGACATCACACACACTCTCCCGTCCTTCTGATTCCATTTCATCAAGTGTCAGTTTTCTTTTAAATCATTTATCGCGTCACTTTGTGGTCACCATTTATCTTTCATGCACATATAGCCCCCTTTATTTTTGGATATAGAAGATCCTTTCTAAAATGAGCAAATGTGAATGTTTTTAATTGCCGATTGCAGAGCCCGAACAACAGGTTATTTTATTTCAGCAGCAGGTTTTTCCCTCATGTTTTAAGAACATTCTGCAGCTTTGAAAGTTGCAGCTCCTACGAGTGTGAACTGAATAGATGGAGACAAAGCGTTAGGCATTGCCAGAATTTAGAGGGCTGTCACCTCGATATTAAACCTGGTTGGATAAGGAGTAAAAACTGGATAAAAAGATGAATCTGATGCATAGTTTAATGTTAAAACTGGTTTTCTATGGGCTGTAAAAAGAATAAATTTAACCACTAATAGCTCACAGCGACATATTGGGAAAAAAGGAAGCAATAACTAGTTCACTTTTGGAACCATGAACTTAGTTCAACATTTTTAAATATAAACTATGAACTGAACTGAACTGGTTCATTTTAAAAATTGTCACCTGAACTTTGAACTAGATTTTGTAGAAAGTGAAGTTTTCCAACGCTGCGTATCTCGCATACTATAAACAGTTGGTGATACATGTATCTCAGAAGTGCAGGACTGCAACAACAATAAGGTAATTGGTGAGAGTAACTTAAAACTAGTACATCAGCAGTGTAATGCATTGAATTTTAAATACGGTAATATTGTAGTTTAACAAATGACTTTGAAATGACAGTAACAGGTGATAAATAACATTTGGAGGCTTTTCGTTGATGCAACGTGATGTGAAGAACAGCTCCACCTGGTGGTGAGACAAGGTAACACACTCAAACTTCAAGCAAACACCAAGTCGCGCTCCGTTTCAAACATTTATTAAGTGCAAAAGAATAATCATGATATCATTCAATGACAAATAATAATAAGGATGCACATGACATGTTGAATATTACAGACACTGAAAGCCATCTGTGAAAAATCCCCGCACAGATACATATAAATACTCACTTTGCTTTGTCAGAGACAGTTAATTACCAATACCATGTCTGTCTGAGTAAATTAAAACTTGGTTATATACACAGGATGTTTTTTTTTGTTCGTGAAGCTCTCGTTTCTTTCAGTCTTTCACTTTCCGCTCACCTCTCTGCTCACGAAACCTCCGACATTTACATTACATGTCAATGTAAAACAGGTTAAGTAAATAAACAGCATTCATATTTTACTTTTCCATCAACTTGAATCATTGAAATTCATGAGAAAATATCAAATTTCAAGTTATTTGACTGCCTATTTCCCTCCTGTTTTTTCTCCCCCTCACATACTTTTGTCTTTCAACGTCTTTCAAGATCCACGAAGAGCTGACAGCATGTTTCACTGTGTGTGTGTGTGTGTGTGTGTGTGTGTGTGTGTGTGTGTGACCTCAGACCAGCTAAGAGGTCACACACATCCTTTATAACAACTGGCCACAACTCGTGTTTCTCACCAGGATAAAAACCTTTCATATTAGTCAGTAGTACAGAGCCAGCCACAGGATCCGGTCGTTCCTGTGTCACATTTTGTAAATGTGAACGTGAATTATGCCCCAACACAATTATCTACAACGTCTTTCATATCTCCAGGATAATCAGTAAATACATGAATGAACGTTACAGGTTTCAACACTGGCAGATCTGCCTGTTTCTAACATTACAAATAAACATGGACACTACATGCCGCGGCAGTATTTGACTAACTCTAAATGTTAGTCCTTATGATATCTCTTATAAAAACAAAAAACACCATATTTGATACTGACTCTCACCAAAATTTACTACCAATAGCCATTTAATGCAGGGCTGCAACTACAGATCATGTTCATCATCCATTTGTCTTCCCATTATAAATCTCAATGAATCGACTGCTCTATGAAAGAACAGAAAATGGTGAAAAATGCCCATTGCAACGTCCTAAAGCCTTAAAAACTAAAGATACTCAATTTACTCAAACTTAAAAAAAGCTGAATATTCTTACATTTGCAAACACCAAATGTTTGCTTGATTACTTGCTGGTGGATCCATTATTAAAAATCATTGCAGCTCGAGTCAGTGAATTCACTGGTTTTCATAGGAAGTGATTGTGCATGTTTGAACTTGCATAGAAAACACTGCCAGCAAACATGCAACAAAAGCAAGATGGAGAAACTCACTGGTTTTTAAACCGAGTTAAAGAGCTAGAAAACCAGCAGCATAGAAAAGATTTAAAAACTTCCCATAAAGTCAACACAGCTTTACTTTAGTGAATTAAGAATTATGAGAATTTAGAAATATTTAGTTTGTAGTTTTTTTCTACCATATAGAAAAAAATTGTTTATATATATTAGTGATGCACGATATATCGGCCAACCGATATATATCGGCCGATATGTCACGTTTTTTAACTTATCGGTATCGGTCCGATATCAACAAATTCTGGCCGATATGTCAACAATTGGCAGAGTTAAACCGCTACAGTTAGCTGGGTCACTGTCTGCGTGTCTCTCGGCGACGCGCTAAGCTAAGCTAGCTGGTACTAGCGGGCTCCTCCGTCACATCGCATCGCCCGAAAAGACAAAAAAAAAATGCGCGGAACGTTGCTCCGGGGTGTCGGACGCCGTCCTGCCGCCTTCTCGTCGGCGGCCGCGGCGGAGGCGGAGGAGGCCGTTGTTTTTTCGGGCGATGCGATGTGACGGAGGAGCCGCTAGGACCAGCTAGCTTAGCGCGTCGCCGAGAGACACGCAGACAGTGACACAACTAACTGTAGCGGTTTCTCCTAGCGGGCTCCTCCGTCACATCGCATCGCCCGAAAAGACAAAAAAAACGCGCGCCGTCCTGTCGCCTTCTCATCGCCGGCCGCCGCGGCCGCCGACGTCGCCGCCTTCGCGGAGCTCCATCGGGTCCGCTCCGCCGTACTTCCTCTAACCACATGACAGAGTTTTACAGTGAGCCTTCCTTTAAATAAAGAGCACTGTTGTGCGTTTCAAATGTACAGTGTTTTTTTTCTGGTCTGTACTAAAATTGTGACACTACAGAAAACGTTTTTTCTCCTCATATATCGGTATCGGCAAATATCGGTATCGGCAGTGACTGCCGATATGTATATCGGATATCGATATCGGCCGAAATTTTCACATCGGTGCATCCCTAATATATATATATTTTCCAGGCTTCTGAAGACAGAAAAACACATGTAATACACACAGTGACCACTGGGTGTCGCCAAATCCCTCAAAAACAGACAATATAAAGGATTAAAAACAGTTTACCAGCAACTGCAATCGTTAAGTCATAGTTGTACATAGATATGACCCAAATAAACATTTAAAGTGATTGATGGAGGATTAGTTTCATCGTTTGTGGAACAACAGCGTTCACAAAGCTCGGGGCTTTGACATCTGCCCTGGAGAAAGTCACGGATCAGAGCCACGGAACTAAAAACAAACTCCTCGTCCTCGTCGTTTCCTTCCCTTCTTTCTTCCTTTTCCTCTTTCGCCCGTGTCTGTCGGACGAAACTTTCCACACACGCGCGCACACACACACACAAACACACACACACACACACACTCATATACACAAACACACACACGGACGCGTCGCTGGAAAGCAGAAGTCAGGCTCTGTGGAGGCACGGTACGGAAGCGTCGCGGCTCGCCTGCACGCCACCAGTTCACTGCAGGTCCAATGTTTGCATGAAGAGTAAAAACAAAGGCCCCCCGCGGGTCAGATGGAGATGGAGTTCCCGTTCAGGTTGCTGGGCGGCAGGCTGAGGCTCAGCGGCGGGCTGAGTCCGGGCGGCGAGGGCCGCGGCGGGGGCGGCGACGCGTCCGCGCTGAGGTCGTTCAGGTTGGCCTGGAGGTCGGCGGTCACAGTGAGATCGTTGAGGTTGGGCGCAGGTTTGAGGGGAGACGAGGACAACGAGGGGGAGGAGGAGGAGCCTCGGCGGCGGTAGACGAAGTGGAAGGGCGCCCCCTGCTGGCGGCTCTGCAGCTCCGCCTTGATCTTCTGGGGGTGGGTGTCGGGGGCCAGCTGCTGGCTGCTGCCGCCCGTCAGCAGGAACAGGCCGTAGCTCTCAGGGTCCGCCACCTTGAACTTGAGGGCGCACAGCTGGCAGACCTCCTCGGCCGTGGCGTAGGGACGCACCTGCAGCGTCTTGGCCGTGCAGCCGCTGTCCAGCTCCTGCAGCGCCACCCGCAGGTAGTTCTGGAACAGACAGAGAAAACGGTCAGTTTCAGCTGGGAAAAGGCCAACATGACCACAGAACGTACACAGAATGTTAAGAGACCTTCTTGAAACAAATGATTCGTCACTATGCAATTATGCTGTTGAAGGTTAAATGGTTCTTTGTGTATTATCAAGGACACAGTGACAAGAGCTAAAGTGATGATAATCATAAAAGATTAATCGATTAGTTAGCAACTCTACTATTTTCAAAAAAATGTGCAAAATCGCACTCGGCACACGTATCAGAAGAAGCTAAACGAACCTGGAAGTCGTCGATGGAGGGGGCAGACCTCTGCGCGGTGCGGCGCCGGTGCCACTGGTGCAGCGTGTCCCGGGTCTCGGAGCTCAGGACTCGGGCCGCCTGCTCCTCCTGGAAGTTTCTGATCAGGGACATGGCTCCGTAGGCGCTGGTCAGGTAGTAACCACCTGGATGAGGAGAGTTTACAGTGAGTGTAATCACATTGATACTTTATTATAGAATTAATATATTGATACTCAATTAATGGATTTTTTGGGTAATTTTTCAGATTTTCTTTAATTTTCTATAATTATAAAAAAAAGCTAACTGATGAAATAATTTTAAAAAACGTATAATCACAGCCTTAAACTCAATGAGAATAAATAATTTTCCTTTAAGTTTTTGGGCTGTTGACAACAGGAACCTTAGCATAAATAATTTCTGGTTTTCTTCTATGATAGTACAATTATGATCTTTGGTTTGTGGACTGTTGGTTTGGACAAAAATTTAAAAAAAGAGATTTTTTGGGTTGAATCGTTAAGTCTGGAAAATGGCAATTGACATTTTACACCATTTTATAAACCAAAATAAGAAATTAATCATTCAAATAACTGATTGAATCGCATGTAATCAACTATCAATTAGTTGTTCCAGCCCTAATGTTGTAATTCTAAGCCACTAATCAACTTTTTAGACCATTTTTCCTGTTTTGAATGTATTGTTTTTTGTACAAACTGTAAAAATTGGGGCAAATGTGTGATTTGTGATTCTAAACTAGACTCACCCTCCCCGTGCAGCAGCGACGGGTCCAGCAGCTCCATCATGTACAGGATCTCGTTGTCCAGCTGGGGCATGTCGCACTGGGCCAACACGTAGGTCAGCATGGGCAGGAAGTCGTCGGCGCCGTACAGACGACCTGAAACACACGGCAGGGCGGTCACTTCCTGTCCGAGCTCGCCACCCCCCCCCCAGGTGTGACGTTCCCCACCGCGCTACCTGAGTTGTCCTCCATGATGGTGTAGATGAGCTTGCAGACCCTCAGCAGCATGGTCACCTTCTTCTCGGGCGAGTACAGCTTGCACATGGTGTGGAACTTGTGCCTGATCTTCTCCACGGCGACGGGGTCGGGGGGCAGCGCGTCGGCCACGCCCATCTCCTGCGGCCGCCGCGCCCGGGCCAGCGACAGGTTCTCCTGCAGCTCGCGCCACGCGCCGCTACGCACCTGGAACTCCTGCAGCGCCGCGCTCACCACCGGCTTCAGCGGCTTCAGGACGCACTTGTGCATGGCCTTCTCCAGCACGGCGTCTGGGGGAGGGAGGATTGAATGAACATTTCCACCAGATCAGCGCCTGCAGAAAAGTTTATGGGATGTCCCACAAACACTGCTCTGATAACCACAGTAAAGATGCAATGATCAGATCGATTAATCAACGATTAAGTCGATTAGTTACCAATTATTACATTAATCAGATTTTAACTATTTGACTATTTTGCTAAACGATTCATGGATTTTAGTCATTTTTAAGAAGAAAATGTCCAAATTCTCTGGTTCCAGCTTCTCAAATCTGTTCTTTCTGGGTTCTGGACTGTTGGTCTGGACCAAATAAAACATTTTAGGTTCAATCTCCAAATCTGGGAAACGGCAATTGACATTTTACACCACTTCATCAACCAAAAATAATAAATTGTTCGTTTAAATATCTAAAGGATATTGTGATTCACCTTTCATAGTATGTGTAGTGAATGGTGATAAATCTTCTAATAAACTAGTCATCCATCAATCCGTGCATAAAATGGTAGCGTCAGGATTTCCTGAGGGTCTGTGAATGCATCGTGTAGTTCATATTTAAGCTGCAGCGTGTAGAGCGGTTATGAATGTGTAGTTGTTGTGTTATTGAGGAATAAAGCAGCAGATGAAACCTGGAAACTTACTATCACTACAACGGAGGTTTGAATGTTAACGTAAATGATGGGATGTAATCGTCATGGCGATACAGAGCTATAACAGTGTGAACAGAATGAATGAGCTAACCATGTAATAGGTAAGTCTATGGGTTTATAACTTATAGAATATATTTTGGGGCATCGATGCAAATAAACGCTGCAGCTACGAGGATGGAAAATAAAAAATAGATTGTGCAACTGGTATAAAATGAATATATTTAAATTTATATATTTCATTTATTATTTCTGGTTTATAAAATGGTGTAAAATGTCCATTGCCATTTCCCAAACTTAAAGATCACCAGTTTACTATTATAGAAGAATAAAGAAACCAGGAAATAATCAGAATTTATGAAGCTGGAACCAGAGAATTTGGACATTTCCTTCCTAATAATGGCTTAAATCCATCTAATCGATTATTAAAATAGCTGGTAATGTAATACTAATTGATTATTTGACCACTCGTTTTAATATTCCAGTTTTCCTCGGTGCTTTTCTAACTGGTTTAAAGTGGGTGAGGCTCCGTTTATAAAGTATTTCCTTCCAACAAGGATGTAGCAACACTTGAATCAGAGTCTGATGACGGTTGTTGAACGTTTCAGGGTCAGTGGAAACCGCACCTACACTGTCCTGATAAAAGGATTATTATTATTAGTGTTAAACATTAAACACGTTTCCCTCGGCTCAAAAAGCTTTTTCTCCTTGTTCCTTCGGTTTACTGTGGGACACAAATGAGCCTATAATAGTAAAGTGATTTTCTTTGGGTTGAGGCTTTGAAATCAATGAGAATAAATAGTTTTTCTTTGAGTTGTGGGTGCTTCTGGGTTAAGAAAAGGAACTTTACCAATAAATGATCAAATGGGGAAACGCAAGGAAGAGTCCGACATGTCTGACACACACGTAGGAGGAAGTGGTTTCAGAAAATAACAGCTGGCGTCACAAAACCTTTGTTTGATCGTACTTTCTGCAGGTCGTCAGTGCATCTGAAATCTTATCTTCTACCGGTCACTGCTCTATTTTTATTTTACCCGTGTGAAAACGGAGGAAATGCTTGACTTTATCCACAGGTAGTTTACGAAATCACAGAGAAAATAAAAAAGTCAGGGAAAAAAAAAAAGGCAGCATCAACAAATCCACTCACTGAACTCACAAAAACACCAGGAGGGAGTTTTCCATTAAAAGAGCGAACGGAGGATTTATTCACACTCGTCTACACATCAGACGCTGGATGTAGTGGAAAGTTAAAAAATGTGCAGATGTGTCGAGTCGCGGGAAGAAAAGTGCTGACGTGAAGCGGAGGAGAGGAGAGTCAGCAACACGCACGGCTGAGGTCTGGGCTATGAGCTCACGGCTGCCGTGAGTCAGGCGGGGACATTGGCTTTAATGACAACACGTCCATCAGACTCAACGTGAAACTTTCTTGTTGCTGCAACAGTCAAACAACCCAAAGATCAACTGACTAGAAACCAGACAATAATCAGAATTGAGAAGCTGGAATATGATCATTTGGATTTTTTTTTTTACCTAAAAATGACTCAAATTGATTAATAGATTATCAAAATATGAAAAGTAATGTAATATTTGGCAACTAAGATGTTAATCGCATAATTGTTGTGGCTCTCTCTCTATACACACACACACACATTTATATATGCACAGATATATATATATATATATATATATATATATATATATATATATATATATATATATATATATATATATATATATATATATATATATATAAAGTAATCAGATTTGAAACCCCTTTAACGTCGCTCACCACACACACACACACACACACACACACACACACACACACACACACTTCCCGCGGATTATAAACATCCTCTGAACACACACATCCTCCCTTTTCCCCTTTACCGCCTCACAAACTTCTGTTTTTACCGTGTCCTTTAGTATATTTAGGGATTGTGATGCTATTTCCATTTGATATTTTTAAAAATTGACTTACAAACACTTTTCTCTGTATATACACACACACACACACACACACACACACACACACACACACACACACACCTATCTCTAAGTGTTGAGAGGCTGCTCCTCCCAGAGTCCAAACATCCTGGTGTAATCAGCAGTCGAGGTGTGTGTGTGTGTGTGTGTGTGTGTGTGTGTGTGTGTGTGTGTGTGTGTGTGTGTGTGTCCTGTCTCTGCAGCTAGAATCTCTCCTGATAAGACGCCTCACGTCCTACAAACCTAAAAATAACCTTCCTACCTGCCCCCGGGTCAAAGGTCATCTACTGCCGCCCTGATCCAAGAGAAAGTGGAAACCGGTGCTCTAAGACCCACGACCACTAGAAACTACCTGAAGGTGGTGTTTTCATTTTAAGACTTTAGTAAAAAACTAAAAAATAAACACAAAGACAAGTTAAATTTATAATTATAATTTGCTTCAGCAAGCTGACAGGTTTGTTTGCATATAAAGAGTATAAATAGTAAATCATTACTTTACTCAAGTAGATTTTTTTCACTGTTAACCCATAAGAACCAGACCCATTTATCCTTAAAGGGAAAATTGTCTGGTTTCTACCATAGACCAAGTGGGACACAAAGAGCACATTTCTAAAGTCTATGTAACATTAGTGGTGAACATATTTCATATTAGGATGATTAGTCTATGTCACTTCGGGACTTAATGAGTTAAGTTCAGACGCTTTAAGATCATTGACTCACTATTACCTGTTCGAATACTTTCAAAGAGACAATCACATATTATATTCTTTGACTTTCAATTCGTTCTGAAAACCTGAAGCTTTCCACTTCTGTATTTCTGTGGGAAACTCGAGCCAAGAATCTAACGAAGTTATCTCACTGTTTGAGACTTGCGTGTCGTAATCGGATATTTTTTTTCTGGTTTGTCCGTGGGAGTTTTTTTTTTCCCCAGATCGAATCCAGCCGATGCCAGAGGTTCCATCCAGCTGTTGATGATGTCGCTGTAACACAGTGGTTCTCTAATAGTGGTAGCGTTTTTTTACTGTCCTAGAATAAAGTGCAATTGCACCTCCACTACATTAGGGGGCAGCAGAGTGTTCACAGGGAGCATACAGCACAGAGTATGAGTATGAAGTGTAGACACCAAGTGACACCATGAAAACATATTTAACAGGGATGAGAAGACAGGCGGAGAGAGACGGAGATAAAGAGACAAACGAAAGTCTCCCAAAGCTAAGACGAGGAAATATGACGAAGCGTCTGTAGCGCTTGGTTCACTGTGAAAGACCGGTGTGTTACTGAGTCTGAAATGTTGGAGACAAAGAAATTAAAGACATTACACCACAATCACTGATAAGACCATTTATGTAGTTTTATTTTTCAGTGTCATATGGTTTGACATGGGCAGTCAAAAAATGTTTGGAATTTAATTAGGATTTAATTTTATTTTTGAATTCAGATGCACTTTAAATCTTTTCTGTTAGTTAATAAAGCTATTCTTTGTTGTAAGTTGGTCCATATTTCTTTCTTTTTTATTCTCTTATACGTTAATAAAGATACAGTGTTATGCAGAGGTACTTCTAACAATTTTATAGACAAATGATTCTATTTATAGTCGTGCGGGGGAGAGATGTTTTCTTCTTCCATGGGGGGGACAGAAAATAATTGAGAAGCACTGCTGTATCACAACAACAACAACAACACATAGCCAGTTGATAGAGAAGCAGAGAAACGTCCCTGTGACGTCATGTTGGCTGGAGATGAGCCTCGCTGTGTGGGATGAGCGAAATACTGGGAACTCTGTTCCCAGACCCCCCCTCGCTTCCCTGGCCCCCGCTCGAACATCCTGAACCCAAACACACACACACACACACACACACACACACACACACACACACACACACACACACACACACACACACACACACACACACACACGACTGCGTTGTTGAGGACCCTACGATAAACCTGTGGGATCTTATTTCCTTCTGTTTCCAAATCACAATTTTTTATTTATTTTTTTGTTTTAAATGTTTTTATGTCCCATCACACCAATAGATTTCCTCATGTAGAAAAAAAAGTTGTTTTATTTTCTAGCAAAATATATGAATTTCATCCCTAATTTTTATTAAATACAGCACAAACACTGACACCTGGTAAAAGCCAAAACCCACAGGTACAGAATTAAAGTTTATTATCTGTAGTAAAACCCAATGTTCCTGTTACAGCATCAATATCCACGTCATCAATACAATAATAAAATAGTTTAATATAATATCAGGAGTAGGGCTGCAACTAACCACTATTTAGAGATTTAATTTAGATTGGAGCTGTTTGTGGGATTATTTAATTGGCTCCTTTTTTAACATCTTACAGAATATATTCTTCATGTTCTGGAATGATCCTCAGTGTGATCAATATAGGTTTATTTACATATAATTGCAATATTCTAATTATTTGCTTTGTAACAGCAACATTATTTGATTCTGACTCTCGTGTGGTCGCCTCACACGGTTTATTAGATTATTGAGATTTTCTGTATTTATTGTTAAACTGTTAAATCCGGCTGAGGCTGTAGAGGTTAAAGCCCCCAGAGTTCTGGCAGAGACCGGAGGGGGCTCGCCTCGGCCTGCCCGGCTCTGATTGGACGATTGTGGCGTTGATAGCTCGGCTTTGGCCGGCGTCCACCAAGACGGACACAAAACGCTCTGTGAAGCCGCCGCCGCTGAACGTTGCGCAATGATTCCAAGAAGCAAAAAAGTGTGTCACGAGAGGCCAAACGGGTCAGTCGGAAAAACGAGGGTGGGGTGGGGGGGCGCAAACGTGACCGGAGACGGGGGAAACGTTTCACAAACCTCAGCCACGTGCAAAAGCTGGAGTTCAGACCTGCTGTTCAAACATTATAGTATTCGGTGTGTTTTTGTTCTGTGATTAATACGGATTTAATTCATCAGCCCCTGTAGAGCAGGGTGGACGGGGCCGGTCGGAACACGTCCCCCTGAACATAAAACGCTCTTTGTGTTCAGAGTTTACGTGTTTCTCAGCTTTTTTTAAAGGATTCGCGCTGCTCTTCCTGCAGGTGTCTGCTCTTATTCCTCCATGTGCCTTAACCCTCTTCATCACATCACTGCAGCCATGATATTATAAAGATATATTGACGCCAGGAGGATTTAAAGTTTAACCACAAAAACAACTGAATTTAGCTTAAAGCTGCAAAAACACACACAGTACTATACAAAATACTGAGATACTTCAGTAAAAATAGAAATACCGTCAATTATTCAGTTACAAGTTAAAGTCCTGAATTCAGAATATCACTTAAGTAAATGTATCAGCAGCAAAATGTAGTATAGAAGGTATTGATTAATATGTTTTATTATACTTGGAGTGGATTAATAGTAAAATATATTAAATTCTACACAAGTACGGCTGCAGGCAACGACTATTTTGATTATTTATAGTTATGTGTAAAAAAGTCATGAGCTAAAGGAAATAAATGGATTTGGAGGTTTGTTAATTCTTTTCTTAATAGTGAATAATGAATCTGTCAAAGAACAATTTAAATATAATATTTTTATGTCAAATCTTTATGTGAAAAGTAACGCTGTCAGAATATTGTGAAGAGTAGAAAATCCTCTGAAATATAAAGTAGTACCTCAGAACTGTACTTAATACAGTATTTGAGTAAATGTACTTCATTACTCTCCACCACTACACATGAACACGTTTCATGAACATGTTGTCACTGTTAAAACGCTGAAGTGAAACTGCTGCGTCCACAACAAACTCACATTCTGTGACGTAGTGTTTCCGCAAAACTCGAGACGCCTCCGTTTTAATACCTCGCACGCTTCCTAAAAATAATTTAACCTATTGGCGCATGCGCGCGCACACACACACACACACACACACACACACACACACGCTCCCTGCCGAGTTTAAGACGAGGTCAAAATGCTTAAAATAGCATCAGAAATGTTGTAATCACAGTGTGAGCATGACTCATATTCACTGAAACTTGCAATAATCCCACCGATGATTAAAAAGTTTTAAAGCAGCGGATTAAAACTTAATTTAGTTTATGGGCCACATTCAGTGATTTAGGAGTAAAATTAAATATCTATATGTAAAGTAAGGAGTGTGTCAGTCTGTACCTGTAACCTCAGCGGGGTGCTTTTTTTGTTAAATTGTTTGGGTGGATATTTAAAACATAATTATTCAACATCATCATTAGTGTTAAAAGCTAAAGTCCCATAGGTGAGCTGTGGGGGTGTAGGGGGTAGCGTTCTTGCCCCATAAGCAGCAGATCCAGGTTCAAGTTTTGTGATGCGTTCACAGACCCTCAGTTGTAAAAATCAAAACAATGTTCACATAATCCAGTCCATCTACTTTTCTACAGGAACACAGGCACTGAACTCCTCAATTTTACATAAAGAAATACATCAAAAGTATTTTGAGCATTATTGGACCTTCAGTTTACAAAAACAACATGTATCAGTTATTTTATATTCAGTCAGTCTCGTGTTGCATTTTAATTTCAAAGCATTTTTCCACTTCTTACTTTTTTAAGAATTAGGTGAAATTATCTTTTGTCGTATAAACCATTTACGAGAGCTCCAGTAAATGATTAATCAATTAGTTCCCATTATTACATGAATCACCAACTACGGACTATGGATTAATCAATTTGAGAATTTTTTAGGAAAGATGAAAATGTGGAAAGTCTTTGGTTCCATTTTTTTTTTTTAATCTGACTATTTCCTGGTTTCTTAATTCTCCTATAATAGTGAACTGATGATCTTTAGGTTGTGAGCTGTTGGTCTGGACTGAAAAAGTCATTTTAGAAACAATGATGGAATTTACAGTTTTACTATTATAGAAGAATAAAGAAAACCAGGAAAATCTGATTTGAGCAGCTGGAACCAGAGAATTTGGACATTTCTTTTTAAAAATGACTCCAATCCATTAAGAACTAAAAGACACCACAAGGAGACTCTTGATTCTAGACTCACCGATCTGGTCTTCGGGGATCAGGCTCTCGATGGGCGGCTCCAGCTCGGAGCTCTGTCTCAGGTAGCTCTTCATCTGGGTGATGAACTGGCGGAGCGTCTGCAGCAGCTCTAGCCCGGAGGCGTGGCCCTGCCAGGCCTGGGTCCCCGCCCCCTCCCCCATGTAGCTCAGGTAGTCCTGCACCAGGCAGCCGAAGTACGAGCCCTTGTCCCGGGACAGCTCCAGGACCCGGCGGATGGCGCGCTTCTCCGGGGTCAGCAGCGAGTTGAAGACGCCGCTCATCTTGCGCAGGTGGCCCCGCAGGGCCTTCTGCAGAACCAGGGCGCTGGCGCTGGGGCGCCGCTTGGCCCGGTGCCCCGGCGGCACCATGGTCAGGTCCTGGTCTTGGTCCTGGTCGCTCTCCAGGCTCACGCCATAGTCAGGCTCGTCGTCTTCGTCCTCGTCGTCGTCCTCGTCATCCTCCTCCATGCTGCCGTACGGCAGGTGGCCCGGGGGCAGCGAGAGCGGCAGGTGGGTATTGAAGTCCGCCTCGGTGGGGGGGTTCGGGTCGTGCAGGGGCGGCAGGAAGAAGGCGGAGGACTGGGAGAAGTCCAGAGAGTCCGAGGAGTCCGTGGACAGGCTCATGTCGCTCAGCCGCTGTCCTCCTCCTCCACCGCCACATTCGTCCTCACCACCTCGTACCGCAGTCTGCACGCCGGTCTTCCCCAGCGGGGGCTCTGGAGGACTACAGGAGTGCTGGGTGGTGGACCCGGTGGTGGCGGCGTTCTGCTGGAACCGCTTGGCCCGGCTCAGCGCTTCCTCGATGGTCCTGTCGTCCAGCGCCAGGTGGCACTGGGCGTCCTCCTGGCTGGAGGACGGCGAGGCCTTGACGCGACGCGGCGAGGACGACAGCGACGACAGCGAGATGGGCATGGACGGCCGCGGGATGGAGATCGGCGAGCTGATGCTGAACCGCTTGGGGGGCGATGACGAGGGGCTGGCGCCGAGCCACTTGGGCGGCGACGCCGAGGGGCTGATGCTCAGCGAGGAGCCGAGGCGGGACAGGAGGCTGCTGCCGCGCTCGCGCTCCTCCGGCGCCGCCGTCTTGTCCTTGGAGACATTGATCCAGGAGATCTTCTCCGGCATGCTGCGCTGGCGGAGGGGCGGGGCCGAACGCTGCCGCACCAGGCGCGGCGGGGGAGGTCGGGGGGGCGGGGACCGGGAAGCGGCGTCTGAGCCGCTTCGTCTGTGGCCGCCGCTGTCAAGAACGTTGCCGTCGTCTGGCGGCAGCTCCGCGTTTCCACACCGGTCGATTTGACTCGAGAGGTCCGAGCCGCGGGCGTCCTCGTCGCTCAGGAGAGGAGGGTCGTCTCCGTCGCCATGGCAACCCTCCGGTTGGTGGACCTTGATGAAGAGCGGGTTGATGAAGCACAGCGCCCCGTTGGACTGGCAACACTCGAGCTCCGACGGGGTCCGCGTCCGGAGCCGTGGGCGATCCGCGGCGGTCGCCCAGGAAACGGGTCTCTGGGCGGGGGGCGGCGGCCTGTCGGGAGCAGTTGTCCCCGGCAACGACGCCGAACCCTTCTGACTGCGGCACAACTGGTGGTCCCAGAATCCTGAGGAAAGGACTTTATTATAATTAATAACTTTTCTGATAGTTGAGTCATCTATCGATCATTGAAACGATTAATCAATTAGTTGTTGGTTTTGGTGATCTAAGTAATAGTTGGAAACTAATCAATTAATCAATCCCTGGTTACTGATTCATGGATATTCGGTTATTTTGCTTTAATAACCAATTATTTAGCTGATCGATTAATTGATTTGATTCAATTTCTTTCATTTATACACATGCTACGAAAAAATTAAGTATTTCAATCCTCCAGTCAACGTTATAATCAATTAATCAATTAGAGTCATTTTAAGAAGAAAATTTTCAAATTCTCTGGTTCCATCTTCTCAAATCTGATTATTTTCTGTTTTTTTTTATTCTTCTATAATAGTCAACTGATGATCTTTGGGCTGTGGACTTTTAGTCTGGACAAAAAACACATTTTAGGTCGAACCAATACAACTAATCGATTAATCATTTCACTAATTGATAGATTAATTGACTATCGGATCAGTGGCAACTCTCTTTTCAGGCAAAAGATTTAACAAACCCCAAATCTATTTCCTGAAGATCATGACGTTTAAATGCATCACACTTATGGTTGTGACAGTAGAAACATTCATCATAAACTGGCCTGTATGGTTCAGTTTGCAGCTTTTTCTCTTTTTTTTTTTGCTGAGCTCTACAAACCGGATAATTATAGTCTCATTACTCCATTATGGTCTAATTACAGTCTGTGGGGGCACGAGAGGATTAAGAATTGTAAAGTGTTCCAGCCGTAGGGGTTTGGCCGCGTGTCAGCCGCCGATAGAGATGAGTTCTAAACACGTTATGGCAAAACTAAACAGTCAAAACAGTCGACTCATGTTCCTCTGGAAAAGAAAAGCTGCTCCACGTTAAATCGTGAATCCGTCAGCCAGTTGTGACAGAAATCCAGATCTAAATCCCAGATTCTTCTCCCTGCAGGGATGAGCGCATGGAAAACGCCAGCGAGGCGTTTCACTGATCAGATTTCTGCACGCAAACGCAGAGTTAAATCACTGTTTACGGCTGCAGACGGACAGGCTGACTTTGAAGCGGCTTCTTGCAGTGGAGTTGTTCAATATGATTTATTTTCAGGTTTCATGCAGGAAACATGAAGTTAATTTTAAAGACCTCCTCACACTATTTAAAGACGTCATTAACACTTGGAGCAGCAACCAGCCGTACCACCTAAACCTAAACAGCTGCTGTTTTCCTAATTAAAGAAATGCAAACTCAGACTCCTGTTTACGTCTTCAGCTTCTTGCAGCCGAACAAATGGAGGAAAATAGAAGCGAAAAGAGTGAAAACACCAACATCTGTTGAACCTTTTGTAGCAGACAGATACTGAATTACTGAGTGGGATGTGCTGATATAGGTTTACTGTGGCATCAGTTCATGCAGGAATCTCTAAGTTAATCTCAATGCCTTTTTAATAGACCTCATCACTCATGACTTAAACAGCTGTAGCTAATAATTTAATTCTTTCACTTCTTCAGAGACTTTACAGCAGCTTCTCGCAGCCAAAGAAACGGAGGAAAAAACAGAATCCAACGCGAGAAAAACCTCGACCGTCTGTGGAAGCTTTTCTGGAGCGTGAGTCGTACCAGACGGAGCAAAACCAGCGGAAAAAAAGCACCAGCAGAGTCAGACACAGACACTCACAGTATCACAGACGAGCCTGGACCCGGGTTCTAGTCTCTCAGCAGCTCCGAGGTTTCTGCGTTTTTCTCCTGCTGCTGCTCCTTCACGAGCTGAAACTCGACTGACTCACTCACACTCATCTGTGTTGTGACTCAGGGCTGTTAGAGTGTGTGTGTGTGTGTGTGTGTGTGTGTGTGGGCGTGCTGTTAGCTCCGCCCCCTTCCCTCCTTTTCCATTCAACTTGCCCGGTCTCTCTTTCTCTGCTGCTGTTGTTGTTCTCCCTCTTTCTGACAAAGAAACCAAAGCTCTGTTTTTTTACCCAGATTTCTCTGCTACGTCTTCCTTGTTGCTTTCTCCTAAACAAATCCCTAATTTGAATCTCGATCTCAGATATTTCTGGATCAGTTTTCCTGACACTCTGGATGTCAAGGAGTCATATTAAACACACAGTTTTGCATACGAGCAAGTTCACACAAGCGGAGCAGAAAAGGAAGTGTTTAAAACACACACACACACACACACCACAAAATTACCCAACTATATAGGTACGTTTCTTCATACATGTACGATACTAAATGTATTTACTTAAACCTAAAACCACACTTATAAAGACAGCACTGAAACACAAACTGGAAAAACAACTGAAAACACACACACACACACACACACACACACACACACACACAAACACACACACACACACACACACACACACGTGTCTTCAACTATCAGGCTGAATGAGTATTTAAAATGAGTATTTGACACTGTACGAGTATTTAAAATACTAAACAAGTAAGTTGAGTATTTAAAATGAGGATTTTAAAACACTAAAGTATTTCAATTGAGTATTTAAAACTGGTATTGAAACTAAAAAAGTTTTTAAAATTAGTATTTAAAACACTAAATGAGTATTTAAAACTAGTATTTAAACAAAAAAAGTATTTAAAACTGAGGTGTTGATGCAATTGTTAATGAGGCCAAAAATATCACAATAATCCTCAAACATTTGTTTTGTTACTTGGTGTTTTTAGAGGTTCATGACATTTTAGGTTGAATCTTCAGCTTTGGGAAACACCGATTGACTAACTGACACTAATTTTACTATATTTTATGAACCAAACAAGTAATTGATTAATTAAATAGTCGTTAATTGCAGCTCTATAATAGTAAAGATAAATTTGCCCTGTTGAATTTTAATTAAATATCAACCAACTAAGAGCAGGTTAGTTTTATTTTGGAATTCCTTCAGCCAAGCTTCTAAAAACTTAAACCATTTTATTTTGAAGTTTATAATGAACCAAAACTCCTTTAAAGTTTGTTTTAATTATCTTCAAAGACAAAAATCTGTCTGTTAAAGCAGACGTGGCCCCGTGCAACAGGTGAGGAGCCGCAGAACAGGTGATACGATACCATGAAGACGTCAAAGTCCACGCAACACACACACACACACACACACACACACACACACACACACACACACACACACACACACACACACACACACACACACACACACACACACACACACACACACACACACACACACACACACACACACACACACACACACACACACAGCTCGTCAGTTACCTTCACCAGCACAAACGCCACCATTGTCTCACCTCGCTGAACAGGAGCCATTCATGAATGAACGGGACAGAGGGAGGTTCAGAGAGAAACAAACGTCACCGCAACGTCCTGGCGACGTCGCCGTGACGTTTGAACCGGTTACGACGCTTCGAGCGCGGCTGAGTCAGACCTGAGGACACGTGATAACGCTGAGTGAGTCACGGCGGAGCCTCAGCGAGCAGAAAAGGTGGATTATGAGGAGGAAGTGGTGTGAGGGAGAAATCCACCACAACCTGAGACTCTATTTATAGATCAGCTACGTTAAGTAATGTTAACATTAAGCAATGGTGCATGTGCATGAATTAACCATATATCACCTGCTTTTTCAAGAAAGCAAAAAAGATATTTCTATTTTGTTCCTTTTAACAGTGGATTTCCTTTAAATATGATCCTGAAGTGAAATACATATATATATTTTTAAGAACAAGAACCAAAGCTGTTTTCCCAATTTTCTTAAACCTGTAAAAACCTATTTCAGAACCTCTAAAGCTGCAAAGGAAAATTGTATTAAATGATTAAATGAACGCTCAAAGAAAACTCTTTGGACAAAGCTTAAATACCAACAGTTGAATTCATCGACTGTTTTACAAAAGGTCATTTTAGCCTGAGTAATCTGCATCGTAGACTAACTTATTTAATCTGTCACATATTGAAATGATTGTTGATTCCTTTTCCAGTTCATTTAATGGTGTGAGATGTCCTAAAAAAGTCCTAAAGCCAAAGATTCAACCTAAAATGTCTATTTTTGTCCAGACCAACAGTCCATGACCCAAAGACCATCAGTTTACTATTATAGACGGATAAAGAAACCAGGAAATAATCAGAGAAGAGAAGCTGGAACCAGAGAATTTGGATATTTTCTCCTATGAAAATGACTCCAAATCCATCAATTGATTATCAGAATAGTGAAAAACACAACACATTCCTTCACACTTTTGGCAACTGGTGTAGATCCTGAACGCGAGGCCCAGTCGAGCTGCACTGATCTGGGCCTGGAACAGGCTTTTGTCCCCGGGGTGAGTCATTTAGTGCTGGCATGCCAGTTAATGCTTCAAGCGGAGGGGGGGGGATGTGGTCAAGATGAGCTTTAGGAGGGTCACGCCTCAGGGAAAGAAAACTTTTTACAAACAACAGATGTCAGCTGAGGGAAAAGTGAATGTCCTACATGTTAAGGAATGTGCAGTAATCAGAAATCATCTGAGTGAAGCAAAATCCAGCTATAGAGCTAGAAATCTGTCTGGGTTTCAATGTTGTTGCACGACATTACAAACTGTTCAACCAGCACAGTGTGGCGTGTGTGTGTGTGTGTGTGTGTGTGTGTGTGTGTGTGTCCTTGAGAAGTGTGTAAAAATAGCTGTGTTGTGGCTGGAGGTGGATCCACATCCGCACAGATAAGAACCAGAACTCCTCGTGATCTCTGATCCACTTCAGCTCCGAGTTGAGACTCTATGAAGGTCCTGAGTGTGACGAGGCGTTTAGGGACCGTCGGTAATCTGTAGGTTTTAATTGCTGCTGAGAACTGGAGAGTTCACCCAGTGAAACTATACAAACGCACAAAGAATCGATCATTCCTATAGATTTGCATTGATTGCAAAACTCACGTTTTAAATATGTCTGCAACAAATGGAATTTTCATCTATTGATTATTGAAATAATCGATTAGTTGTTTGGTTCATAAAATAGTGTCAAGTGTTTCTCAAAGTTGAAATTCAACCTAAAATGTTTTTTTTCCCCAGACCAACACTCCACAACCCAAAGATCATCAGTTTACTGTTATAGAAGAATAAAGAAACCAGGAAATAATCAGATTTTAGAAATCTGGATCCAAAACATTCAGACATTTTCTAATTACAAATTATTCAAATTGATCAATTATGCGAAGAGTTGGCATCAATGTTGGTGATGAATTGATTCATCTTTGCAGCTTTAGTTATAAGTAAAACTTAAGTACAAAAACATATAAAAATGAATAGGAATAGATAGAAATGTCTCCGCTTTATGACGTTAAAGTGGAGTCACAAGACAAATAAAATAAATCTTTACTGTTTTACGCTTTTCCTGCAATGATTTCAATACATTTAACTATTTATTGTGATCATGAAGCACATCTACATTCAGTACAGGTGCTTATCCGCATGCACGCATAAGATATACTCATGTCCAACCATTAACTTGCATAACTGAAAACCACATTTGTGAATGAATCCACTTCTGCTGCTGCTCTGGAACGAACCTGCTCCGAGCTTGGCGACCTCCTCCAGGTCAGCAGACGTCCGGGCTGCAGCCACGGCGTCCGGCAGCTTCAGGGTGAACGGCAGCACGTCCCTGGAGGAGAGGGGGAAAAAAGAAAGAAAAGAGTGAAAGGGAGAAATAACAGGACACACGTCAGCCTTTGGGGGGCTGAACCACAGGTTGAACCACACGACGGGAAGCTGACTGCTGCAGTTTTACGAGTCTTTTTATCGCTTTGACACAGTTTCTAAAGATTCCAGACGAGCAAACATGAGCAAAGAAAAGCTGCGAAGTAGACGGAGGATTATTTGCCATATTTGGCGTTGATTATGTTTGTGTATGTTTGTGAATGAAAAATGTGTCTTTAAAATATAGCGATGATCTTAAGAACTATTGTGCAGAAAATGATCATTGTGGATATTTAGAAATAATGTAAATACTATGAATAAATAGACAAATAAAGAGTAATATGTGTTTATTCAAGCAAGCAAAAAGTCAAGCAAGCACGTTGCTATTTCAACTCTACATTGTGGTTTTTATGTTTTATGTTTTTATGTTCCTGAAGAACGATGTTTTTTCTTGACGTGCGATGGAAACTCACCTGCTGATGCAGCAAAACGCCACCAGACGAAACAGGTCTGCAAAGCTCAGGCCTGACCCCTCCAGAGAGAAAGCTGCAAGACATCGAGGTAAAGTGATGTTTTACAGCAGAGATGAAAACAACATAGTGTACATGCAAAGATGTGTGATTTCCTCCTCTAGTCACTGACAGGTTGATGTTCACATTATTATTAAAACATAATAAATTCAGGCCAAAAATAATAATTTATACTGAAACCTATAAATCAATGGTAACATAACACTATTAAATTACAGTTTAATGATATTGCAATTTGCCCAATAAATATTAAATGTTATTTCAATTACAACAACCTCAATGCATATTGCAGTAATTAAGACCAACAATGGTAATATATCAGTGCCTAATTATAAATATAACAATGTACACTACTGGATTATTATAATAATTAAATACTAACAAAAGGTAATTTTATGATATATAGAGGACACAATTGTGTTAGATATAGAGTGTTAGTAACTAGAAAAAAAATAAATGAAGACATGATAAATAGAAAAAAATGTTATGAGGAAAAGAAATATAATAAAAACTAGAAAAAAGGTCCATTTACTGCAAAGTTGCCAAACAGAAAATTCAGAATGATCCAGAAACCAGAATTTCTTCTGGATCATCACCAAATTTTAATCATCTGTTTATTGTGCTGTTCTCAACATTTGATGAAAATTTCACAAAAATCTGACCAGAACTTTTGGACTTACTCTGTTAAGTACTAATAAGGCCGTGAGATCTATTGCAACAATTATTAATATTAAACGAACGCAGGAGTTTAGGCAGGTTATCCTGCTTGGATTTGACCTCCAGGTGAGTATAGGCACTTTTTCTAGAGTAAAAGATCAAAGTTGACTCCACAAACATTACAGTCTGTAAAATAGAAGGAACATAAGGTGCAGATGCACATCACGGCTTGTTAGATTAATGTGAACAAAGAGCCGCATGAACAACTGTGGTTGTGTTAATCGCTTTCCCCGAGTGGACTCAAATGTTCAGTTCAAGGACGTGAAAATGAAAAACAGATGACGCCAACAGTCCGGAGAAGGAAATAATTCAGCAACTCCACTTGGCGAACAACTGCACCGCTGCACAATCAGGGATTTTGGCAGCTGAACGTGACCCAGATGTGGAATGAACGGAGATAACGAGGCAACGAGGGAAGTGGGCCGCATCCAAACATGTGTTTGTTGGGCTGAGGACTCTATGTGTCACATATCTAACACACTGTGCTGAGATCTGTCTGGTTTTTGGCTCATGGACGCTTCAACGTGATCAAAAACACCTCAGCTTAAATATGAATAAACAGTGTGGTTTTGGGATTCGTTGTTGGATCAGAACAGTACATGTACACTCACATACTATGTGATGTATTTATCATACAACATTATCGCTTTTTACGTCATGAAATGTGGTTGAACCACTTCCCCTCCGCCACCACAAACAGAAGAGGATTCGAGTCGCCACCCACTCAGACTTCTGCCCACATTCCACGAAAAAAGGGCATTGCTCATTTGTAATATAATTTAATGATAATATATTTTCTAAAATACTCAATTTCCTAAAAGCATGAAATGGAAAAATAAGAAATACAGCAACAAAAAGACTTGGATTAAGGATTAAGGATTATTCACAGTTTAGAATTAATTCATCTGGACATGTTTGAGACAACATTTATTCACAAAATGTATCCCGTTGCATCTTTATTTCAATCATTTTAATCAAATGACGCTATGATTATTTGCCAACTTTTGTGTTAATTGTTTCATGTATTTTGATAATTGATGATGGATCTAAGTCATTTTTATGAAAAAAAAAACATTTTAGGTGGAATCTCTCACTTTATAAAATAGTGATCAACATTTAAATTTTACATTTTATGAACCAAATAGGGCGACACGGTGGAGCAGTGGGTAGCACTGTTGCCTCACAGCAAGAAGGTCGCAGGTTCAAGACCGCCTTGGGCCTGGGTCTGGGACCTTTCTGTGTGGAGTTTGCATGTTCTCCCCGTGTCTGCGTGGGTTTTCACCGGGTACTCCGGTTTCCTCCCACAATACAAAACATGCTCAGGTTAATTGGCAACTCTAAATTGCCCATAGGTGTGAGTGTGTGTGTGAATGGTGTGTGAATGGTGTGTGTGCCCCACGATTGGCTGGCGACCATCTGGGGTGTATCCCCCTGCCTCTCGCCATAAAATGCGCTGGGATAGGCTCCAGCAGACCCCTGCGACCCCGAAAGGGAATAAGCGGGATAGAAAATGGATGGATGGATGGATGAACCAAATAACTAATCATTTAATCCCTTTATTAATCAATAGATTATTCGACTATTAGAATAAATGCTAGTTGCAGCCCTACTAGAGATACACTAAATAGTTATTCTTGAATTGTCTATTATAAACATTTTTACAATAGTCTTATTATCTGTTCCTCTTTATTAAATAAACTAATTGTGCTTCTGACATTTTGAGCTGTGACTTTTAGCTAATTAATTAATTGATTTGAATCATTTTTAAGAAGAAAATGTCCACATTATGTGGTCACAGATTATCAAATCTGATTTTATGGTCTATTTAATGGTTTCTGGACATTTTTAGGTTGAATCTTCAGCTTTAGGAAACATTTTATTAACCAATCAACTAATTGATTAATCATTCCTATAGTCAATAGATTAATCAGCTACTAAACCAGTTGTTAGATGCAGCTCTGCTGATTCTTAGAGACTTTTAGTGTCCCGAGAAGAAGGTAAAAACACTCAGCGCAGCAGTCAAACCATCACACAAAATTCCCCTAAACGCGGTTGATTTACTGCATTTCTCAGCTTAAAGACGACCTGTAAAAAAAAAAAAAAAAAGCTTTTATTCATGCTCAGAGACGACAGGAGGACTACTATTCCACCCACGCTGAAAATAACGTCATCTGAAGGAAGAAAAAAAACACAGGTTTCTACAACGCTCTGGATACTACAGAAAAACAACAGCTTCATTATTAATAAAAGCAGCCGGCTATTGGCTAAAGTTAGATAAATAAAAGATTTAATCACAAAAGTAATATAAAAAATACTCAATATACTTAAACACGAGTCATAAAAAATTGTTTATGCTACGATGGAAGGAATGATCAGATATTCATCAGGTAAATGAGAATAATTGGTCCATATAGGATCTAAATTAAGGTGGTTCATGGTTATTTCTACAATCAAATAAATGCTGAATAAAGGGAAAACATGAAATAAATCGAGGAAGACTAATTTTACTGAATGCTGACTTACAGGAAATTACACAGACGCGCGTCTGTCTCATTGACTTTAACACTGCATTTTATTATGTATTGTTCTCTTCAGGTGGAAAGAGCTTCAGATTTCTGTAGCAGCACTCAGCAAAAAAGGAAAAAAGACAGAAGGGCCGACGTTTCTGGCCAGTGACTCAACGCGCCGCTCACTGCGTAAGCGTTTGGAAATTCCGGTTTTAGCGCCGACAAAAGCCGACGCAGGTACAACAGGAGGTAGAAAAAAACAGATCTGGATGGAAAACAATTAGGTGAAACTTCTACGGACTCGAGAAAACAATAGAATTGCTGCAAACATTTAGAAATGCATATGTTTCCATCTGTTTTTAGACTCAAATGGCTGTAATTAAACCACCTGCAGCGCGTCTGAGTGGATTTCTCATTCCTTGTGTTTCTCCATCATCAAAGACGAGTTTTCTGGCATAAACTGGTGTTTTGGTGTTTCTGGCTCCATCCACCGCTGCTTTTTATCTACAGGATGAAGCTCAATATTCGCTGCAACATCAGATTCATGCTTGAGATCAGTCGATCAACCACCTTTTTAAAGCTTTCTGCTTGTTTTATTCTTCAAACACACAGTCAAATTAAACAAAATTAAAACAATAAAATGATTTTAATCAATTAAATATTCAGTAGATAAAAGTATGAGGTGAGTTAGTTTTTTGGGGGGTTATGATGCTCCTGTGTTCATGCATCTTCTAAATGCAAATGCTACAGATACTTCTCTAATCTGGTCGTGAAAGTACAACATCTCTTTTCAGATTAGGAACTGATACGACGTTCTGTTTCTTTACCCACCCTGACGACCTGTTCCCTTTTTTTTTTATTGCACTTAACATGAAAAGAAAATCAAAGGCTAAAAATAAAATCCTAAATAATCATGAATTAAGCTTCAGATACTCACTGTACTGACTCTCCCTGACAGGGAAGTCCTTAACGGGGACAGGAGAGTCTTTGTCCATCCGGAGAGACACCACCTTCTTCTGCAGGCTGCTCGACTTCCTCACCAGGAACGTCTGCAGGAACCACCCAGAAACACATCACTGAGAAACCATTTATGGTTACGTTTGTAGTATGGAACAATGTCATGTGGTGTAACCCTAAAAAGTTTCAGATAGTTTAACTCAACTAGTTTATATTCTAGGTGGAATAAATCAAACTTATCATTCTCTGTGGTTGCAGCAATTGCCATTTTGTGTCCAAATGAATGAATAATAGACACAAATAGGCTTTAAATGACAAGAAACCAACATAAATTAAAAAAATGTACATTTTTGACCTAATGAATGCCTCATAAAACTGTATTTTAAAGTTTTTAGAGTTTCTTATTTCAAAGACACAAATGTCTCTGAGGCTGTGAGTAATAAATGTTAAAGTAGAAACAAGGCACAAGGTTTTTGATGCATGGAACAGTATTTATATAAAAGACGATGCTTATTTAGCGAGTTAAAAAAAAAAGCCATAAAAATGATAAATTATATGCGATGGAGCCTTTTCACTTTCTATGAACACTGATCATTTTCTAAATTAAATCATTCCAAGCAGGAATAAAAGTGTAGATATTACTTTATAAAGACACAATCGATTATTTGCATTGCATTTAACCTATGGATGGAGATCACAGGAATATAAATCGAGACACAAATGGTCAAGATAACCAACATGAATGTTGTACAAATGTACATACATTCTTAAAACTGTATTTTGAGGGGTTTGACTTTGCCCAACATGATTTGCCACTGACCCTTAAATGTGGTGTTTAGAATGTGAGCTGAACATGAATGAACGTACTCATTTATCATCTTCTATACCGTCCTTGAAGGCACCTGAATGTCAGTGTATGTTTGTACAGCGACCACAAAGTACATTGTGTATATATATATATATGTGTATATATATAGTGTTAAATCCGCAGCAGCGGCTGGGGCTCACCCCCGTGGGCTGGCCCTGCAGGATGCGGGCTGCGTCCTGGTGGTCCAGGCCCAGCTGGAGCCACACAGCGTGGGTGTTCACCAGCCGGTCCAGCACGCTGAGCCGCCGGTGGAGGGAGTCGTAGCCCGAGTCCCGGGCCCCGGCCGGACCCACGCCGATGCCGGCGCAGCAGGGCGAGGCCTGGAGGAACAGACCCCCCACCTCCTCCCCCAGCCTGGAGACACCACCACAGGGGGCGAAAATAGGAAGAATGAAATGGGTGTGTGTCAGTCGTTTCCAGTGGTTGTTTTTGGCTGTTTCTATAGTATTGACTTCAACACACACACACACACTCATACACACACACACTTCCTCAGTAGTCAACAGGTACTTTCCACATTCTATAGAAACTGTGTCTTAGAAGAGGAAATAATCACCAAACAGAGGCTCAGAATTCAGCAGGAGATCATTCACAAAAACGTCACGACGTGTACGGCTGCCACTAATCTGGTGGTTGATTAATGAAATGATTGATGGATTAATTGTTTGGTTCATAAAATGGTGTAAAATGTTGAGCAGTGTAGATCACCCAAGGATCATCAGTTCACTATTATAGAAGAATAAAAAAGAACAGAAAATAAACAGAATGAGAAGCTGGAACCAGAGAATTTGGACATTTTCTAATTAAAAATGACTCAATCTGAATTAATAGATCAAAATAGTTCAATATTCAGATAAAATAAGATCCCTTGACTTTACTGGCTCTGAAAGACAAATCTTCCACAGGTTCTTGGCATCACTGTTTTATCTCATATCACATGAGGAGCATAATTTATGATCCTGATGTGTCACTGGTAATTAACAACATTCTTTTACCTGAACAGAAACCCCAGAAACAGTGTTGTAACATGGGTTAAACTGGCACTGAAGCGGGATAACAGAAAAACATCGTGTGTGTGTGTGTGTGTGTGTGTGTGTGTGTGTGTGTGTGTGTGTGGATGTTGCTTCATAGATTCAGCTCAGTAACAGTTGTTGTTGTTCAGCATCAGGCATCAACACAGCTTCTTTTCCACACACGTGACCCAACATTTAAAGGCTGGTGAAAGTGTGCCCTCTGCTGGCAGTAATAAGAACTGCATGTTTTTATTCAACCCAAGTGTTGATTGATACCACGCACACACACACACACACACACACACACACACACACACACACACACACACACACACACACACACACACACTGACCCGAGCAGCGTTTCCGTCTTCCTCTCTTCTTCCGCTGGTTCCGTCTTTTTTCCCATCTCTTTCTTCAAAGTCCCGATTTCCCAGGCAAACGAGTCGATCAGCTGCACAGAAGAAGAAGAGATCAGCTCTTACAGTTTCCACTCGTGTTTGTTGAAAGTGAATTTCAACAAAAGCGGAAAATTCTGTCAAATTCTCGAAACTGCTTTAATCTTCTTCTATAAAATGTCAAAAAACACTACAAAAGAGAATACTACCAATTTTTTTTCCTAAATTGCCCATTTGATTTAAAGAACAGTTATTTATCATTTGTCATATATGATATATACGCTTAAGCCCAAAATGATTCCTACCCCTGTCAAATATAAGGGATTTCCTAATTTTTTCACGTACAAATTAGTATTTTAGTTCAGTTTTTACTTAAATAGGACACAGAAGAAAGTCTGAAGCCATAATTGATTTGTGTTTCATTAGAATGTGTAAATAAATGGAGTGAAAACTAAAAATCACATCCAACAATTGACTATGATATAGAAAGCTCCTGGCAGGGCATGCTGGGAAATCTGTCTTTATATTTATACACTTTATAGTTGGAAGGCTTTCTTTTGTGTCCTATTTAAGTAAAAACTGGGTCCCACAAAGGTCAGACGCATCATCTACTGATAAATAACTAAATTTACTGTTATACATCAAGTAACATGGCACAGTGTTTCTTCCAAATAATTAAAAAAACTTCATTTTCATAAGGTTATATTAACATTGACTGACCCCTCGGCAGTGTTCTACCTTTTACTGATGATTTTAGAAATTCTGTTATTTGTAAAAAGTTAAAAGTTTCACATTCAAATAGCAGTAAATGATCTTCCTGCTTCAATCAGCCGTGAACTGGGACTTTAACTGGGATGTGGAGCAATAAACAGCAAGTGTGTGTTTGTGGCCAAAAGGAAGCGGCACGTTGAGATCACATCTGGTCTGAAACCGAGGGGGGGGGTCCTGCCGTTACCATGACGACAGCAAGCAAAGACGGCTAGGCTAAAAAAGTGAATGTGTTATGTTCCCTAAATGTGAAGCTGTTTGAGTTTGTTTCATACACCTCATATAGAGTCAATTACACAAAGAGCCAAACACATTTAAAAAATAATTTAAACAGTAAGAATATAAAAATATAATTATTTTATGACAAATCGTCACCTGAAAAGGACCTGAAATGTTCAGATTAAAGTAGTGGAGTAGATATTGAAGAATAAAGTAGCATCACATTTTACACCAAACAACTGACCGATTAATCATTTCCATAATTGTTAGATTAATCATCTCACAATATAGAAATAATTTACAGCTATTATAAAATTAACCATATTTATCAAGTATAATTAAAAAAAAAGTATGCTATCTGCTCATATTTTAACATTTCCTCAAAACTAGAAATTTTGAAGATATTTACTAAATTATTATATTTATATAGGAATTAAACAGCTCTTTTGTTGTGTCCACGGTTCCATATAAGGATTGTGCAAGTTGTCTTATATGAATTATATTATTAATTGTAATAATGACTTTGGCTCTGTACAGGAAATATTTCTCTAGTCAAGTATATAATATTTAACTAAAAATTATCTGAGATGCAGCTGTATTTAATATAATTTACTTGTTGTAAAGAGTTTTTTTAATGGCCAAAACTTGAAAATGTTTGCTCTTCTAAACACAAAGTACAAACACAAATAGCAAAACTCTGTCCACAGTGAATCTAAACGCTGCTTCTCACTACTTTTTTCTAAACCACATGTGCCACACATTGTATGAAATGTGAGTTTTTCCCTCCTCCTCAACCCTGTGTGTGTTCTTTAGAAAACAAGGCTGAAAACGTCAATTCCTGCAGAAACTCGGAGAAAATCATTTCTACTCAAACTACTCAAAAACCAGCAGTTGTGCACAAAATGAAAATGAAAATCCTTGTTGCATCAACTAATCAACGAACAGGGAGCCTCAAGGCGTCTGCAGCTTTTTGTTTCTGATGAACACTGGATTTCCTGCGATTCCAGATTGAACCGGATCGTTTTCAACGCTACTCAGCATCATTTGTTTCATTTCCCAGTTATCGTCTCGTTGGGAAATCGCCGTGTTGGGCAACATCTCGGCCGCTCGAAGACGGGGAGGAAACAATTAACTAAGCCTTTTAAAAACAAGGGACGAATCCTGACTCGTTTCAGTTTTTTCTAAAGACACATCAGAGGACGTGTAACAATCAGAAACTTGAATAAAGCCAATGACACCGAACTCTATTGATCTACTGCCAAGATATTTATAGAAATTTCTCTTCATTAAAAAGTATTTTATTATATCATATTATTAGCATAACTCAAAATGCTCCTATGTGAAGTTTAATAAATGTAATTATATAGAGAGATTTATAAAATTATAAATTATCTATAGAGACTAACTGTATTATTGTATTTTATTGATTCTGCCTCAAGTGGCCGTTCATGGAACTGCAGTTACTCATTCACAGTCATAGAACTATGTGAAACTTAATGATCGAATAACTTAATAGTAAAGAAATGTTAAATAAATGCACAACAAAATTGCTGCTAAATGTAAAACAATGTGATTCCTAATTTACCAAAATGTATCACCCCCCTGTTCTTAGAAGTGATTTGGTCCAGATGTTTTCCAGTGGGCGGGGCCAGTGGCTAACGGCTAATTCTAATAGATAAACAGTTACCAGCTAGTATCTAGCTACATGGAATAAACCAAGCTTACTAATGTGTAGAAGCCAGTAAGTCATTTATTACACCACTTTTTTAACATTCTGCTGGTTAAAATCAGACCTGATGACCAATAACCTGCTCTAATGATGTAATTCAGGGCAGCAGCCACTAGGGGGAGGGAGGAGGGACGAAGACAAAGCTCAGGACAAGTTATAAAAGGAGAAGAACAGATTATTATAGTTGTATAGCATTGTCCCCGCTCCAGAAACTATTCTCAGAAAATGTACTGTATATTGTGTCCCCCCCCACATTAATGAAATGGAATTTTCACCCCTGCCTCAACACATGTTTTTACCCGTCAAAAAAAAATCAACTACAGACCGCTTCATGGCTGCGTCTTTGTTTGGTTTGTTTTTTTAATCGTGACCACTCAGCGAAGGCACGGCGTGTGCAGACAGGAATGAGTCAGAAAGTCATAATTTCACCATCAACCACAAGGATTAATGCACCAACATAGCCGCGGGAGAGAGAAGGGAGAGAAGGAAAAAAACAAAACATTTTCTTTTCCATTCGTCCTACAATTATTAAGTGTTAACTGGCACCTTTAGAAATTAGGTTATACTATATATATAAAACCATTACACACGATTTAGACTTCAGCAACAAAAAAAATGAAAAAAAAAAACAAAAAAATAAAACATAATAAAAGTCCAAAGACACATTAGAGGACTTGTAGTAATCAGAAACTGAATAAAGCCAATGACACCAAACTGGATTGTTTTTTGGGGTATTTTTGCATTAATCTACTTCCAAGATATTTATAGACATTTCTGTTGATTAAAAAGTATTTTAATATTTTATTGTATTATTAGCATAACACAAAACACATCTATGTAAAATTTATAAACTATAATTATATAGAGAGATTTATAAAATTATAAATTATCTATAGAGACTAACTGTATTATTCTATTCATTCTGCCTCAAGTGGCCGTTCAAGGAACTGCAGTTTCTGTCAGTCTTTGTTAATGACAAATTCCATTAAAAAATAAACAAACTAACACATTCTCATTTTTATTTCCGTGCCAGTCTCAGCTGCTCTGGTGTTTTGTGTTTGCTGTGAGCTTCACTTTGAGTCTATGTGTGTTTACAACAGACCTGTAATTATTAGACTGTGCAGACAACAGGCCGGTGAGGTTCCCTGTCTGAAACATTACCTCCAACACTAATTTAGCAAAAAGGTTTTTTTTCTGATGGAAGAATTGGGTATTAATCCTTAAAAGTCAGAGTCATGTGACGGGGTCATTTTCAATTAAAAAAAAATCCATCTGGGGTGAAAACAGAGCGGCATGAATGGAGTTTAATCTGAGTTGAAACCACTGAGAGAAAAAAAACACACAAATTACACGGAGGCTGAGGACGCCTCTTTAATTTTCTGCCTCCATCAGCCTGTAACTTGTAGTTTTCTGCCTCTCTGAAGTTGAGACGTTGCATAAACTTCACTCATCGTACCTTGAAGAAACTGCCTTTCCTCTCCTGCTTGCAGGGTGGACTGACGGCGCTGTTGGACATGTTGTCTGGTAGGTATGGTCCTTTCTGTCTGTGGGGGGGACAAAGAAAAGAGAGCGTCACATTGGAAGACACCAACGAGGTAATCACATCACATTTCACAGTCAGTTTTTGCAGCTGTGCTTGCCAGGCATTAAGTAAATGTCCTTAAAAGTTCAGTTTTACTCCCATTGAATAATTAACCTGCAACAACAGTTTCAAACGGACAGAGGAGCCAGAGCAACAGAATGAATGGGGGGTCTTCAGAGCTCCATGATTGGTTGATTGATCGATTAGCTGACAACTAATCACAGAATATTCTGGCCATTGATTTGAGTCATTCTTTAGGAAGAAAATGTCGAAATTCTCTTGTTCCACCTTCTCAAATGTGATTATTATCTGGTTTTATATAATAGTAAAGTGATGATCTTTGTTGGCCTGGACAAATCTTGAATCTTGATCGGATCAATACCATTTTATAGACCAAACAAATCGATTAATCGTTTCGTGATTTCAGACCATCGCTTCACCAGTACATTCTTATTAATCCACTTTTTTTCCCCTTCCATCGGCCCTGACAGCGATGTCACTATCAAAGCCCTTGCACTGTGTTCATTATAAACACTGATGTTGCTGATTCTACAAACACACACACACGCACTCGACCCAGATGTTGTGGCAGATGTGGTTACAGCAGCACTCAGGCACGAACTGGACGATCCAGACGTTTGGTGGGATCGTGCCGTGCTTCTATTCCAGAATCAAACACCACGTTTAACCCTTAAGCCTCCGTACGGATCGCCTCCGTTTCTGGTTCTGCAGCAACAAACGCCACATGCACGCCTGACCCAGATGTTGGGATCTGGATCTGGTTGCAGCAGCTGATACGTGACAGCTGTGGCCAGGCATGCAAACACATCCCAGACAACAAAAAAAGAGAATATGACCTGGTAAGAGTTAAAAAACACACACACACACATCTGCGGACGCAGGCGTGTTGTGGAAGCGGAACGCTCGCCGTGGTATTTGTCGGGACCTACGCTCCGACTTGTTGAGTCTCTGAGGGAAAACCTGAAGGACAAAAACATTTGCTGTTCAGCCGCTGCAGGAATGTTTATACAGCCCAGAGCCCGTCGCGGTTAAAAAAGCCCTGTGTGAGTTGGAGTTTCAGTCTGAGGAAGACCTCAAGAGATCCTCAAGGGGTTCGAGAAAGAGGGAACATGAACTGGAGCTGCTGCGATCAGCTGATCACCAGCTATTCATCAAGCAAAAAAATGAAGATTTGCTGCTTTACTTAGTTATTTATGACTGAAACTGGAAAAATGGATATATTTAATAGACATATATGATCATGATGAATGAGGTTCATATGGAAATAAACCAAAGATTCACAGTTTACTTTAGCAATCACCAACTATTGTAATAATCAATTAATGGAAAAGAGTCATTTTTAAGTCTAAAAATGTCATTTGTAAAACTGATTACCTTCTCTAGTCTTTTATTATAGTAGATTTATGATCTTTGGATCTTTTTTTAATATTTTAGGTTGAATCTTCAGCTTTAGGGAACAGTTTACACCATTTTATGAACCAAACAATTAATTAAATCTTTGTTTTAATAATTGGTAGATTAATCAACTATCTAATTAAATGTTAATTGAAGTCCCATACACTTTTCCCCCAGTCTTCCAAGTCTCTATGGGAAGGACTCTTTGTGTGTTTTTCTGCTTATTCTAAAATGTCTCGGAGCGATGAATTAATTCCTATTTGAAGACAGAAGTAAAACCTGAACCCTCTGCAGGACAATGAGGAAGTGGGCAAACGCATGTTTTGTAATGTTGGTTGAATAGTTCATGAATGTGATGTGACCTAAATGTAAATGCACGGCGCGTAAAGTCAACGTCTATTTAGCGTGTTTGTTTGCAGACGACTGGAGTTTCTGTGTTGATGTTTCTGGAAGGGGTTCTTCCTGTTTACTAGGCCTGGACTGGGAATCACTCACTCACTCACTCACACACACACACACACACACACACACACACACACACACACACACACACACACACACACACACACACACACACACACACACACACACACACACACTCACTCACTCACTCACTCACTCACTCACTCACTCACTCACTCACTCACTCACTCACTCACTCACACACACACACACACACACACACACACACACACACACACACACACACACACACACACACACACACACACACACACACACACACACACACACACACACACACACACACACACACACACACACACACACACACACACACACACACACACACACACACACACACACACACACACACACACACACACACACACACACACACACACACACACACACACACACACACACACACACACACACACACACACACACACACACACACACACACACACACACACACACACACACACACACACACACACACACACACACACACACACACACACACACACACCAGCTCCCAATAACACACACTGTTTAGACAGATTCGACCCGACAGAGAAACATGAGTGTGAAATCAGCTAAAAAAAGGCAGGGAATTCACCGTTTGTCCCCATTTGTCCCTTTTACAACAGAAAACACCAGTTTTCTCTCTCCACTTTGCATGTACAAACACATCCAGAATTCAGTGTTTCTCCAAACATTCTGTGGTTGTCATCAGTCACTTCCTGTCGCTGGTTTGTTTCCTCGGCCAGTGCCAGCTTATTTTGTAATGTGGAAGCTGTTTTTAGTTTGTGCTCAGTCAGAACTCATTTAAAACACTCTATGACTCTTTGTTGGAGCCCAAACTAATGAAATTTCTGCAGGATTAGCTCCTTCGTGTGTACTAAAAGAAACTCTAAGACACTTCACTGCTTTTTTTTAATAAGGAATTTGTGCCTGCAGCATTAAGCAAATCAGGAGTTTGTAGAACTCAATTACTTTGATAATTGATTAATGGATATTTCTGTGTAAATACAGAATTGATGCAGACCTCTACTCTCTAGGCTGGAAAAAAACTTCCTAGCAACACGTCAGGGTGACCTGTGATTGGTGCGTTTTCTCCACACACGCACACACGCAAAAAAGTGTGATATTTAGAGGGATTTGTTGTTTTGCTGTGTGCAGTTTCTGTTTTTTTGTCCTTATTGCCTGGTGCACTGTTGCTGCCACTAAAGAGGAAGCAGGAAATTCAGCAGAATTCCTCAACGCAGAACTTTAAATACTGAAAGCCTCCATCATGTCAACAGCGTAGCTGCGTACACACAAGTATAAACTAGGCTTAAAGGTTTTTTTCTTTTTAATACTTCTGCACAGCTTTCTACATCCTCCACATGATGCACGTGATGCAGTGATGAGTTGTACAAATTGTAAAGCCTGTTGGGGCAAATCTGTGTGTGTAAAACCTTTAAAATCTGCAGGTATTTCCGCTTATGATTAATTAAAGGTTAAAAATTCCAATTAACAGGAGCTTTGGTACACGTAGTCTTCATCGTTTTTAAACCACATCTTCCTCAGAAAAAAAAGCTTTTGCTTTCGCATTCTTGGAACAGACGTGACGGCGTGTTGGGAAACAGACGAACAGGCCGTGGTCCGCGGGTTTGGGGTTTGTCCGAGGTGAGTCACGTCCTCTAAGTGACGAGAGAAACGTCCTTTAACACTGGAGCTCACGCGCGTTTTAAAACAGAACGCAGCCTAATTCCTATAAGACAAAAGAACACTTCTGCGAAAGCTTTATAGGCTTAAAGCAGCTATCAAACTAATTAATTTTAATTATACAACCAAACTCAAGTGTTTACAATCCATCCTACATTAAGGAAGCTGTGTTAGAATTTTACAATCTTGATAAAAAAAAAAGGTTGACGCACTTCCTTGTTAAATAAAAACTAAAAGTCTCCTGACTGTCTGTAGGGGTGTAATTATAGAGTAAAAAATGCTGATGACATTGATCTTTAATAACCACAATGACAATGCAAACAGGTTAATGTTTAATTTAAAAAAAAAAACATTTACTTATTGAGATATTATAGATAATGTCTTTTTTTGTCCAGACTAACCGTCCACAACCCAAACATCAACAGTTAACTATTATAGAAGAATATAGCTGGAACCAGAGAATTTGGACATTTTCTCCTTAAAAATGAACCAAACCCTTATCTAAATAACCAAAATAGTTGACAATTAATGTAATAGTCGTCCACACTCACATTCATAGGTTCTGGTTTACGGCTGATTTGCTGTAAAACAGTGAAAACCACAAAGTAGAATTTGATTTAGGGGCTTGGACGTCCTTAAAAAAAAGATCGCTGGAGAAGACGTATTAAGTGGAGTTTAACGAGCCGCATAAGCTGCAGCCACCGAGTAAAGTCCCACAGATCCAGATTTAAGTGTCAGCAGAGAGAAATAAAACAGGAAAATATCAGAAAGAGTCTCGACTATTCAGCATGTTCAGACTATGACAAAACAGTTGATTTGTTCCATTAGCAGAGGTTAAAACACTTGTGGAAAACCTCCTCAGAGAGCGGCAGGCAGCGTGTTAATCCGTCTGAAAAAACGGTGAATTCTCGCTGCGCCAGTAGAAACACTCAGCCGCTTGTCTTTCCACGACACCACCGGTCAACAAGGAGGCTTTTCATCCTGGATCTGACGAATTAAGGCTTCAAACCAGGGTTCTACGTCACACAGCGCGTCTGTTGATACCAAGCTCTCGAGCAGGGAAGGTTCAACCAGCTCCTCGTCTGTGTTTAACTCAGTGATTCTCAATTATTTTCTGTGGCGTCCCATTTGTCTATAAGATTGTTATAAGTACCTCTGCATAACACTGTATCCTTATTAACGTATAAGTAAATAAAAAAAAGAAAGAAATATGGACCAAATTACAACAAAGAATAACTTTATTAACTAACAGAAAATATTTAAAGTGCATCTGAAATTAAAAAATAAAATACTTGGTGTCTACACTTCATACTCATACTCTGTGCTGTATGCTCCCTGTGCACACTCTGCCACTGAGAGCGCCACTGCCCCCTAATGTAGTGGGGGTGTTATTGCACTTTATTCTAGGACAGCATAAAAATTAAAAAATTAAAAAAGAATGTTCCCTGAGGTCAAACACCCCCCCCTTGAGGGAGCCTCACTATTTGACAACCAATGATTTAACTAAACAATTAAAGTTCAAGCTCATCACAGCAGTGACGTCACAACAAAGTGTTGCTGAAATGGGGAAAAGTCTCTTTATTTACTCAGAGCGGCCGTGTTCGCTCCAGTCAATGACCTCTGACCTGCAGCGTGGTCAGAATTAACTCAAACCTCTGGTTGCTGCTTATTTATCATTTTCGAGACATTTTCATTCAACACAGCAGTGTGTGTTAAGACGTCAGGTCCAGCCTGCATAAATATACAGCTTTAATATAGTGAGTGGGATGGAGGAACTTACTGACAGATGATGTAAGGACACAATAAAAAAAAGAGATGGAAAGTACATATGACAATAATAACCCTGTTTTAAAATTTGTGGATTGGCATCTTTCAATACACCCTAAGAAAGGGCTTGAATTTTCAATCAAATATCGTAAATACTTGTGTTACAGATGATTCACAGCTGGTAGAGCAATTAATAAACAATTAGCTTATTAATTTATTAGTTGCCAACTATTAAATTAGGCAACAGCGATTTTGATAATTGATTGATGGCTTGGAGTATTTTTTTGAAGAAGAAAATATCTAAATCTGTGTGTGTGTGTGTGTGTGTGTGTGTTTTTCCCATTATCATCCTGTTGCTTTACTGCCTCTCCACGCGTGCAGAGCCGAGACGACAAACCACATCCAGACCTGGACCCCGGGGGGTGATTCCAGGGAGAGATTCCCAGGTGTCGCCCTGAGGCAACCAGAGGCATTGTGGGTAGAGACGTCCATCAAATAATCGCCGTTTTATAACCGTACTTTTAACCAGTGTCTGCCCTCGTTCTGTGAATCTGGTCGATTCCGCTGAACTGTAAATCACGTCTATACACGGCCGTGAAGTGCTAAACAAAACCAGATCTGAAAAAAACGCACTTCGTGAACCCTACCGGCGTTCCTGAACGCTTCTCTCCCATCGGACCGCGTTTAACCGGGGGATAGAACGATGGAGGGAATCGTAGGATGCCTGAAGAATAAAGAGGATTGTTGCTGCTGTTTGACGTTTAGCTGCTTCTATAGAAAACGTCAGAGTTTAGGCACGAAAATAAAAAAGTGTGTCAAACGCATTCCATTCCCTTTTCCTACTGGTTGGGTGTGGCTTTGCAGGTCGAGCTATTTTATTCCATTGGAAAACCAGCCAGCAGCGAAATCACACACACACACACACACACACACACACACACACACACACACACACTGTTCTCCAGGCCAAACCCTCTGTGGTGAAGCTCCATAAAAGTGCTGAACTCCACATGATGATGATGATGGTGATGATGATGGGGCTCCCCTTCTCTCCAAGGAAATGGGTCTAAATTAAGACTTAAAATCTAAATACTGGTCTCACATGACCACAAAAACCTTGATGTGACGCAAAGTCCACAGCAGAGCGACCAGGCAATCGATTAGTTGCATTATAAAAAAAAAAGAGGCTGATTATTAATCTTGGGATGTGGGAAACAGATGAACAACAAAATGATTAAAACGATTATCAAAATGGTTATTAGTTGCAGCTCAAATGTTTTAGACCAGTAGTTTCATGTCTCACTGACGGGATCAGACATGTTGACAAATGCTAGAGCTGCAATTTACGGTTATTCTGAGAGTTGATCAATGCAACGATTAATATGACGAATAATGGATCTGAAAATTCAACCTAATGTCTTTTTCTGTCCAGACCAGCATACAGACAAGATGAATGTCTGTACTTATAATAATAAGTAATAAGAGCTGCGACCAAGTCGATTGATCAGTTAGTTGACAACACATTATTCACCAACTATTTTGATAATTGATTAATGGATTTGAGTAGATTGACCGGTAAATCGACCGGTAAATCGTGCAGCGTCCGCATCACTGCAGACGCTGCACCGATCCGCCTGTCAATCTCACGCTCCATCCTTCCCTCACTCGTGAACAAGACCCCGAGATACTTGAACTCCTCCACTTGGGGCAGAGACTCACCACCCACCCGGAGAGAGCAAACCACCTTTTTCCGGTCGAGAACCATGGCCTCGGATTTGGAGGAGCTGATTCTCATCCCAGCCGCTTCACACTCGGCTGCAAACCGCCCCAGTGCCTGCTGCAGGTCCTGGCTCGAAGAAGCCATCAGGACAACATCATCTGCAAACAGCAGAGATGAAATCCTGTGGTTCCCAAACCAGGCCCCCTCCGGCCCCTGGCTGCACCTAGAAATTCTGTCCATAAATATAATGAACAGAACCGGTGACAAAGGGCAGCCCTGGCGGAGTCCAACATGCACTGGGAACAGGTCTGACTTACTGCCGGCAATGCGAACACAGCTCCTGCTCCGGTCATACAGGGACCGGACAGCCCTTAGCAAAGAGCCCCGGACCCCATACTCCCAGAGCACCCCCCAAAGGACACCACGAGGGACACGGTCGAATGCCTTCTCCAGATCCACAAAACACATGTGGACTGGTTGGGCATACTCCCATGAGCCCTCGAGGACCCGATGGAGAGTATAGAGCTGGTCCAGTGTTCCACGACCAGGACGAAAACCACACTGCTCCTCCTGAATCCGAGGTTCGACTATCGGTCGGATTCTCCTCTCCAGCACCCTGGAATAGACCTTACCGGGAAGGCTGAGGAGTGTGATTCCCCTGTAATTGGAACACACCCTCCGGTCCCCCTTCTTATACAGAGGGACCACCACCCCGGTCTGCCATTCCACAGGTGTACTGTCCCCGACCGCCACGCGATGTTGCAGAGACGTGTCAGCCAAGACAGTCCCACAACATCCAGAGACTTGAGGTACTCAGGACGGATCTCATCCACCCCCGGAGCCTTGCCACCGAGGAGCTTGCCAACCACCTCAGTGACTTCAGCCAGGGTGATGGACGAGTCCGCCCCTGGGTCCCCAGTTTCTGCTTCCTCCTCGGAAGACGTGACAGTGGGATTGAGGAGATCCTCAAAGTACTCCTTCCTCTCGATACTTCCTACTCTCGATTTACCGGTCAATCTACGTTCCTACCCTCACCTATGGTCATGAGCTTTGGGTAATGACCGAAAGGACAAGATCGCGTATACAAGTGGCTGAAATGGGCTTCCTCCGCAGAGTGGCCGGGCGCACCCTTAGGGATAGGGTGAGGAGCTCGGTCACACGGGAGGAGCTCGGAGTAGAGCCGCTGCTCCTACACGTTGAGAGGAACCAGCTGAGGTGGCTCGGGCATCTGCTCAGGATGCCTCCTGGACGCCTCCCTAGGGAGGTGTTCTGGGCATGTCCCACCGGGAGGAGGCCCCGGGGAAGACCCAGGACACGCTGGAGGGACTATGTCTCTCGGCTGGCCTGGGAACGCCTTGGGGTCCCACCGGAGGAGCTGGAGGACGTGTCCGGGGTGAGGGAAGTCTGGGAGTCCCTGCTTAGACTGCTGCCCCCGCGACCCGGCCCCGGATAAGCGGAAGAAAATGGATGGATTTGAGTCATTTTTTAAAAAGAAAATGTCCACATTCTCTATTTTCTGGGTTCTTCATTCTTCTGTAATTGTAAACTTTTTGAACCAAATAATTGATTGATTAATCGACTAGCAAAATACTCATTAGATATTAGATGATGGCTTCATACACAGCTTCTCTGCTGATTAAGAACAAGATCAAGGGCCAAACGCTCTTTTTGTGTTCCATTTAAAACCAATGAGACAGACTTTTTCAGTGCTTGTGTGTAAATATTAAATTCTCTGATGTTTCTGCCAACACAGAAGCTGTGAAATAGGACGACTCATCTATTCTGTTGCTATAAATGCAAAATTGTGCCTCTTCAAAGAATATATGCACCGTTTTTTTATCTTCTCTACAAGAGAATTCAGCCTCTTGCTTTCTTTGGTTCTTCAGCCCAAAAAAAATGAGGGTAATTGGGTCGTAATTGTACACACTAGATAAATAAAATGGTGGGAAGTTCAATATTTATGATTGCATGATGGTGCCTTTTGGGGGGAAACACACAAAAACATGACATTCTACTACTACTTGGGGGCTTATTCTACTCCTAATTTTTACTCTTATTTTCACTTTTGCACCTGCATCAATCCCGAAAGCCATTTTTACCAAGTGGAGTGGACTTTTAAGATGCATGATCCATCAATACAGAACACAAATTAATTATTTTACAGGAAGATATGGTGCTGCAACTATGTGGTGAATATTTAGATTAAATCTATTATAGAAGACTTAAAAAAACTGAAAAAATCAATTAATTGGTTATTACACTAGTTGAGGATTAATGTAATAGTTGGCAATTAATCAATTATTAGACCAATCGTTGCAGCTTTAGTAAGTTACTCTATCAAAAGTAGGTGAACTGCATGGACCCAAGCGAAGTCGCTGCCAGAGACCCAAGCGAAGTCGCTGCCAGACCAATATTCTGAATTCTTGACCCATGAGTTAGGTCCGAGGTATCCCGCTTTTGTTCTGATATTGAGCACTAAGCACATTAGCATATTTCTGCAGGAGATTGAAAAACCAGGAACTTGGCTGGTACCGGGGAAATACTTTAGCTATTTTTCATGCTTCTTGCAGAGAAAGAGAGAAAGAGAGAGAGAGAGAAAGGAAAAATGCCGATGGGGAAACGATATGATGAGATGGCGTTACAGCCGAGCAGAGGCTTAAACCTCGGTTTAATTACCTGGAGAACAGCAGGCAACACAACAACCTGTGAGCTGGAACAACAGAAAACCACCGTAGGAAAGTGGATTTCTAGGCTGAGGCTGAAATCACACACCACTCACACTTTTAACAAATGCTTCAGGCTTTTAGGAGGATTTTGGGGACACGCTCAACAGGTCTTTAAACATGGCGTCACATACACGATTATAGAAGGCTGTAGACTTTACAATTTCTGATGTGCGTGATATGTGATAGGTGTGACTTTATTGACTTGAGGGGATAAACATGTAAAACCGGTTAAAAAAATACATATAAATGATGTTATTACTCAATATTTATCTCTCATACAGCATGTTACAAATACATGCACATGGCGTTTATTCATTTCATTATAATAATAATTCACAGTTAACACCAGACCTAAATATTTACACATAAACCCTGAAAGTGTGTTATTTCAATTAGAATAATTCTCGAATAGTGGGGGGCACGTTAGACCTCTGGGAAAATGCTTGATTTTTTTTTTTATGGTCCTAGAATAAAGTGCAATAGCACCTCCGCTACATTAGGGGGCAGCAGAGTGTTCACAGGGAGCATACAGCACAGAGTATGAGTATGAAGTGTAGACACCAAGTGACACCATGAAAACATATTTAACAGGGATGAGAAGACAGGCGGAGAGAGACGGAGATAAAGAGACAAACGAAAGTCTCCCAAAGCTAAGACGAGGAAATATGACGAAGCGTCTGTAGCGCTTGGTTCAAACAATCATGCTGATAAACCGATTTTATGTCATCATTTCATTTTTTTATTTTATTTTTGAAGTTCAGATGCACTTTAAATCTTTTCTCTAACAGTTAAGAAAACTATTCTTTGTAAGTTGGTCCATATTTCTTTCTTTTTTATTCTCTAATACATTAATAAGGATACAGTGTTATGCAGAGGTACTTAGAACAATTTTATAGACAAATTATACTATTTATTTTTATTTACTGTCCTAGCTAAAGTGCAATAACACCTCCACTACTTTAGAGGGCAGTGACGCTCTCATTGGCAGAGTGCGTGCAGGGAGCATACAGCACAGAGTATGAGTATGAAGTGTAGACACCAAGTGACACCATGAAAACATATTTAACAGGGATGAGAAGACAGGCGGAGAGAGACGGAGATAAAGAGACAAACGAAAGTCTCCCAAAGCTAAGACGAGGAAATATGACGAAGCGTCTGTAGCGCTTGGTTCACACAATCATGCTGATAAACGGATTTTATGTCATCATTTAATTTTTATTTTATTTTATTTTTGAAGTTCAGATGCACTTTAAATCTTTTCTCTAACAGTTAATAAAGCTATTCTTTGTAAGTTGGTCCATATTTCTCTCTTTTTTTATTCTCTTATACATTAATAAGGATACAGTGTTATGCAGAGCTGTTTATAACAATTTTATAGACAAATTATACTATTTTTTTTATTTACTGTCCCAGCTAAAGTGCACCTCCACTACATTAGAGGGCAGTGGCGCTCTCATTGGCAGAGTGTGTGCAGGGAGCATACAGCACAGAGTATGAGTATGAAGTGTAGACACCAAGTGACACCATGAAAACATATTTAACAGGGATGAGAAGACAGGCGGAGAGAGACGGAGATAAAGAGACAAACGAAAGTCTCCCAAAGCTAAGACGAGGAAATATGACGAAGCGTCTGTAGCGCTTGGTTCAAACAATCATGCTGATAAACCGATTTTATGTCATCATTTCATTTTTTTATTTTATTTTTGAAGTTCAGATGCACTTTAAATCTTTTCTCTAACAGTTAAGAAAACTATTCTTTGTAAGTTGGTCCATATTTCTTTCTTTTTTATTCTCTAATACATTAATAAGGATACAGTGTTATGCAGAGGTACTTAGAACAATTTTATAGACAAATTATACTATTTATTTTTATTTACTGTCCTAGCTAAAGTGCAATAACACCTCCACTACTTTAGAGGGCAGTGACGCTCTCATTGGCAGAGTGCGTGCAGGGAGCATACAGCACAGAGTATGAGTATGAAGTGTAGACACCAAGTGACACCATGAAAACATATTTAACAGGGATGAGAAGACAGGCGGAGAGAGACGGAGATAAAGAGACAAACGAAAGTCTCCCAAAGCTAAGACGAGGAAATATGACGAAGCGTCTGTAGCGCTTGGTTCACACAATCATGCTGATAAACGGATTTTATGTCATCATTTAATTTTTATTTTATTTTATTTTTGAAGTTCAGATGCACTTTAAATCTTTTCTCTAACAGTTAATAAAGCTATTCTTTGTAAGTTGGTCCATATTTCTCTCTTTTTTTATTCTCTTATACATTAATAAGGATACAGTGTTATGCAGAGCTGTTTATAACAATTTTATAGACAAATTATACTATTTTTTTTATTTACTGTCCCAGCTAAAGTGCACCTCCACTACATTAGAGGGCAGTGGCGCTCTCATTGGCAGAGTGTGTGCAGGGAGCATACAGCACAGAGTATGAGTATGAAGTGTAGACACCAAGTGACACCATGAAAACATATTTAACAGGGATGAGAAGACAGGCGGAGAGAGACGGAGATAAAGAGACAAACGAAAGTCTCCCAAAGCTAAGACGAGGAAATATGACGAAGCGTCTGTAGCGCTTGGTTCACTGTGAAAGACCGGTGTGTTACTGAGTCTGAAATGTTGGAGACAAAGAAATTAAAGACATTACACCACAATCACTGATAAGACCATTTATGTAGTTTTATTTTTCAGTATCATATGGTTTGACATGGTCAGTCAAAAATATTTATAGTTTAAAGATTTTTTTTTTTATTTCAGATGCACTTTAAATCTTTTCTATTAAGTTAATAAAGTTGGTCCATATTAATTTTTTTTTTCTCTTATACATTGATGAGGATACAGTGTTGTGCAGAGCTATTTATAACAATGTAATGAAAAATTATACTATTTATAGTCGCGTGGGGGGGCGCGAGATGTTTTCTTCCTCCATGGGGGGCAGAAAATAATTGAGAATCACTGCTTTAACTACAGAGGATTGTTAATATCTGTGCACTTTGTTGCACCATAAATGATCCGCGTGCGCCAACCACGCAAAATCGTTATAAAAACACATCTAAAGTCAATTACCCGCAAAACAACACATAACGTTCCTCATTAAAAAAAACGTGGAATCGGTTTGGTGTGTTTTTGTTTATTTGTTTATTTTTTCTGTCTTGTTTTCACCGCTCAGACACTGACGTGGAGCAACAGGTGGCGATAACTTGTCCAACACGTCCCGCAAGAATTCCGTCTGCGGGAGGAGGGGGGGGTATAGGGGGGGGACACCTCACGCCGCGGCGTGATTGACGTAACCGCAACCAAGTAACGAGCAGGATTTCTTTTGCGGGGCGGCTTCGACGGGAGCCGGCGGTGCGTTGGAATGAAGAAGTTTAACCCCAGAAGAATAAAATAAAAAGAGTAAAAAAAAGCGAAATATGCGGTTTAACGGTGCGTGTCTTACCTGTTAACTGGGGGTTGTTGGGGGAGTTTTTCCACTTTCAGAGAAGAAGAAGAAGAAGAAAACTCCGCAGCCCCGACGAGTCGCTGAGTTTCTAAATAACATTATAACGCAACGACGTTACTTGACAAGCTGCGGTTACATTTCGCGGCGATTTACTGCGTTTTCCCCGCAGTTTTGCCGGAGGAAAACAATCGATCCTGCGCCGATTCCCTCCATGGTCGCAAACTCCGAGCAGCTAACTGCGCTGCTCCCTTTGTTTCAAGCTAACGGCCGGAGTACGCGACTTCCGCTCGTGCTTTTCAAAATAAAACACATGTAGACTGCTTATACACTGTGTGTGTATGTTTATATGCGTGATTCTAATACTTGTGTCTCGTTTCTTTTTATTTTAATCCTGTTAAGCAATTTTAATGTATGAAAAGTGCTCTAAAAATAAAGTTTGATTTGATACCTCATGTAAATGCCATGCACCTATTGCAATAGTGGGTAAAATGCTTAGATATTTTATTTCTGTAAAAGTACAAATACTGTCATCTAAACACACTAAGATAAAAGTGCTGAATTTAAAATTTAAAGTAAAATGTATTAATTAATTAATATTATTATATTGTATATTATACTACTTATTTTAATCACTAAATACACATTGATGTTTTAGTTCATCTATGTTAATCCTGTTTGAGATATTTTGAGATATATAAGAAGTACTGCACCATAATGTATGTGCATATTGGTATATTTTACAGTATTTATTGTGTATCCACAATGTGAAATTCCAACCAGCCATAATGCAAACTGTATATAGTATCTCTTAAAATTATTGCTTTTATTTTTTAAGGTATTTTTTACTTTATCCTGTTTTTGTTTTGTCATTGTTCTTGAACTGTAGTAACAAGCAAGTTTCACATCAATAAAGTAAGATCTAATGCATCGATTTATTTAGCCTTTTATCATCAAGATAATCATATTGTTTTTTTATTAATAGCAATAAATACAATATTAATAAGGTTGCTGCAGGATTGTGGTTAATTATTGGAGTGAAAAATGTAAATCATTATTTTCAGTTTATTTATATATAGAATAGAGGTACTGATGTTATGTGATTCATCAACTTTGTTAAATATATATTTTTAAAAATATCTCCTTTGTTATATATATTCAATTTCTTTGTGTAGCTGCAGCTGCAACTTTGTCCACCAGGTGGCGACGTGTTGCATCAGGTAAATTCACTGCAATATGACTGCATGATTTTAAGATAATGGATGTCTATTTAACAAGTAAAATTAATGTTAATTGGGTTCACTAAAGGGTGGTACACTTTAGTGAAAGTATTACTACAACACAAATGCTGCAGCACAGAATCATCTGTGGACCGAGGGACACTTAACTAAAAATACACTGACTAAAAAGGTAGTATATTTAGGTTTTCTTTGTATTGAGTGTGTGTCTTACTTGTTTTATAGATCTGTGGTTTTATTACAGAAGATATGTAAGACATGTTTTTTTTATTGCTTAATTGCATAATTTTTAATACAGATTATTTTTAATATATATAGAGGTATTAAGATTTTTCATCATTTAATGTTTAGAATGACTACTTTATAATGCAAAACATACTTTTAAGTGACAATGTAATGGTCGATTCAAATAAGTAATACAGATCTTTTATAGTTGGGTATATTATGATTTTAACAATGTTATTAGCTGTATAACTAGAAATGATCAGTGTTGCACTCTATGTGTACAGTTTCAGAGTGAAATTCAGAGTGAAATTTCTTGTATGGTCACATGTAATTGGCAAATTAGGCTGATTTTGAAGATATTTTACTAAACAAAATATATAAATGCGACACATTTTTTATGAGATAAACTCAAAGATCTAAAACATTTTCTATATACAAAAAATAAACAATTTTTTCTCAAAAATTGTTCACAAATCTGTCTAAATCCATGAGAGTGAGCATGTCTACTTTGCAACAATAATCCATCCCAACACATCAACATGCTGATTAGACAGAATGATTATTCACTGGTGTCCTTAGACTGGCCACAATAAAAGACCACTCTAAAATGTGCAGTTTTGTTGAATATGGAATGTTAGTCCACTCCAGTGTGCACAACATTTGAGAGAAATGGTTCCATCCATCCATCCATTGTCTATCCCGCTTATTCCCTTTCGGGGTCGCAGGGGTCTGCTGGAGCCTATCCCAGCGCGTTAAGGCGAGAGGCAGGGATACACCCCAGATGGTCGCCAGCCAATCGTGGGGCACACACACCATTCACACACCATTCACTCACACACTCACACCTATGGGCAATTTAGAGTTTACCAATTAACCTGAGCATGTTTTTTGTATTGTGGGAGGAAACCGGAGTACCCGGTGAAAACCCACGCAGACACGGGGAGAACATGCAAACTCCACACAGAAAGGCCCCAGACCCAGGCCCAGGCCCAAGGCGGGTCTTGAACCTGCGACCTTCTTGCTGTGAGGCAACAGTGCTACCCACCGCACCACCGTGTCGCCCCGAGAGAAATGGTTATTTTGTGTAAATAGAAAATGTTTTCGATCCTATGGAATAATATGGAAGCAAACATGTTTAATATATATATGTATAAAAAGTAGTGTAATAAACTACATTCATTTATAATATATATATTCTATGTTTTTAATTCAGAAATTGACTTTTTTAAGATAGTATTTCTACGAGGCAGAGTATGGTTTATAGGTGCATTCTGGGAAACGTAGTCGTCGAACAGCCCCCAATGTTCTCTCAACATTTCGATGACGTTCGTTCAACGTGACGTCACGCGCCGAAAATCTCGCCTTTCAACAACTTCCGCTTCTTCCGCTCGCGGCGGAGAAGACAGAAGAAACGTTACCGGAAGGTTTCGGGAAGGTTTCCGGGAACGTTTTTTTTCTCCCGTCGGTTGTGTTTGTGTGTGTGTGTTTTTTTTTACCCCCCTCGCTCTTTGAGTTGAAGTTAAATGGAGCGGGGAGACAACGGGGACAAAGTGGACTGGGCGGTCCAGCGGCGCGTGGACGGGCTCGTGAACAAACACATGGCGGACATCGCGCTGGAGACGCTGCAGCACCGACTGTCCGCCGTGTCCGACGAGATGCACAGCCTGGCGGAGCACGTCTCCAGGCGCTCCGGGGAGGCGTTCCCCGACGAGCCCCGCAGAGGGGACGTCAGCTTCGGCGTGGAGGAGCCGCTCTCGTCCGCCTGCGGCGCCGAGGCGGCGGCGGCGGACAGCAAGTTCACCGCCCCCGCCGCGTCCGCAGGTACTAACTACTTTATTATATTAATTTGTCCTGCTTTTTTAAAAATAATTTCACAACTATACTAAACTTTTTTTTTTGTAATAACATCGTTCTTAATGTTAGAACGGCCTCAAATAAAGGAAAACTACAGAATAAAAGTAAATGACAAGCACAACAGAAAAGCTATAAAGACAATTAAGTAATATATAAATCAAGCTGTTGCCTTAAGAAGTAAAAAAAAATAATTACCACAGTCTGTTCCCAATCTATTTTTTATTATTCATGTGGATATTTAAGGGCTGCAAGTAACGAGTATTTTGATAAGTCTATTAACTCCAACTTTTCTGGTCCCAGAAAAATCAGATTATAAGGCTCCATGTAAACATGATTATCATTAACATTTAACTAGCTGTAAAACTGTGGATGAATTGTTATACTTGTAAAAAAATTAAAATGATGAATTATATTCATATCGTTATGAAAAGGAAAATATGGAGACCAGTCCTGTGCAATACAAATAACCAAATTAACAAATCAATGCTGCTTCCCCGTCAGCTCATAGACATATTTTTTTTGATAATGTATTGAATCAAACAGTCAACAAACTAATGATCAACGTTAACACATAAACTAAAGATCAATTTGAATATAAAGTGGTCAAATTCACATCCACTGATGTGAAATATTCATCAGGAAGAACATGAGTCAACATCTGAAACACTTCCCAGGACTGCATAAGATTGAAAATGTGCTGCAGATAGTGACTAAAATTCATTCACATAAAAGTGAATGCTGCTTTTAAAAGCAAATATAATCACTATACAAAAAATGCACAAAACCTATAATTTATTAAATACATTGTTGTATCAAGTCCCACTTCCCTAGTTTTTATACATCACAGTTCATTGTGAACTCCTGGAACCTTCCGTCCTGCAGAGCCTGCTGCACAGAGGAAGATCATCTCGCTGCTGGTGGAGATCCGGGAGGAGCAGCAGCGGCAGTGGGGGGTCCTGAGGGACCTGCAGGCCCGGCTGCAGGGCCACAGCAGCTACGAGGACGAAGACGTGGAGGCTCTGGACATGGACCTGCCCCTGGTCACCCTGGAGCAGCTGGATGACATGGAGCGGCTGCTGGAGGACCCGGGAATACAGAAGAGAATGGTAGCGTGAGGAAAAAAATGTTTTTTTAAATAAAGTTCCCAGACTATTTTTTTCTTTTTCTTTTTAAGGCGAGATAAAAGTGGAAAATTCAGATTTGTGAATTGTAGAGTAACAGGAATGATGTATAATGTTTTTAAATTGTGTTAAAAATAACGTTACCTCAACAGCATTTTGGTGTTTTAAAGATCAATGACTCTAGTCTTTCTTAATAATATTCTGGAAATGTTTAAAACCTGCTGCTAAAATAATTCATAAATATTATAGCATTATGTTTGTGTTGCAACTGAACATTTTGAGAAGGTTCTAATAAAGTTATCACAGATTAATTGCCAGAATATATATATATATATATATATATATTTCCATTCCCCCTGGTTTCTTGTGTCTATTACAAGACATTTCATGTTGAATCTTCATCTTTATAAAACATCAACATTTAATGAACCAAGCAAATCAAGTAATAGTTTCTATAATCAATAGATTAATCAAACTATCAAATTATTATCAGGGTAACTTAATAAAAATTCCCCACTAAACATTACATGTCTGTAGCTGAGGATCATGCGATTGCTCCAAGTGTTTTACTGACTGCTTATTTTTGCTGAAACTGGCTAAAGTGATAATTAAGGCTGTTAAACGAACATATTTATTAATAGCGAACCATGTGACTTGTGTGGTGCCAGGTGTCGTACCTGTCGCGGATGGGCGGGGCTACAGTCGACGACGCTGTGAGGCGGCTCATGCAAGCCGTGCTGTCGTTTGCTCTCGGTTCCGAGCTGAACTGGGTCGGCCGCGGGCAGAAGAGGAGCTTCAGGAACACCCGCACCCAGGGGGTCCTCTTCCGTAAGTTCACGTCACATGAAAAAATTCACCGATTCACGAATAAATTTTACGAATAAATTGTCCAAATTCTCTGGTTTCAGCTTCTCAAATCTGATTATTTTCTGGTTTCTTTATTCTTCTATAAAAGATAACTGATGATCTTTGGGTTGTGGACAAAAAAAGACATCTGAGGTTGAATCTTCAGTTTTGGGAAACAGTGACCTTCATTTTACACTATTTATTTATCTTAATAAATAATAGATTAATCAACTATCAGAATATTCATTAGTTTCAGTCCTACTAGAGATATAAGAAATAGTTTTTCTACAGTTGTAGCTAATTGTAATGGTTATTGATATGTTTCTCTAAAATAAGATGTAATCATTCAAGAGCTGCAATTAGTTAATTGATTAATTGTGAACTATTACATTAATCTCCAACTATTTTGGTAATCGATTAATTGATTAGTAAAATTTAAGAAGAAAATGTCCAAATAATCTTGCTCTATCTTTTCAAATCTGATTATTTTCCATTTTCTTTCGTGAAAATGTTCCAGACTAGGTTTAATTTAGGTTAAATCTTGAACTCTGGGACAAAATTGATCCCCGTTTTAATTGATTAATCATTTTAATAACCTATAGGCTATTAAATATCTGGCACCTACAATCAGTACTATGCTTTATAAGTAGTCTTGTATGGTTAAATGAACCCTGAGCTGTACAGATAACCTCCATCCTCTCTGACCTGGGACTCCTAGACGCTCTGAAACGAACCCCCGTGGGTCGGGAGGCGACGCATCACCAGTTCGCCAACGTGGTGAAAAAGTGGCTCCGGTCGGCGCCGTTTAGGCAAGGAGGAACCGGCCGCCGCTCCTTCAAACCTTCCACGGAGTTCCCGGACCCTGCGGAAACCGACCAGAGTTTCAAACAAAGCTGCACAGACTGACGTTTATCTCGGTCGTCGATTATCCCCCAGGATTTCCATTCCTGGACGAGATATGCACGTGTATAAACTATAAACGCCTTTGTTGTGTCGATGAGCCGTGTCAGGAACAGGAACCCTGGCGGCGCTGTGCCTTTTCTCTTACAAAAAAATGGACATTTTGACGGAACTTGAAAATATCGGCAAGTGTGCACCAGTGGCATTTCTTTATGAGCAGAAATACAGTCTGAATGAAACCATCCACTGTTTCCAGTGTTAAAAGCGTCATATTTTGTACGTCGTTATAAAGCAGCTTTAACTCTACTGAGTTACCTTCTTGTATATAGTGTGTGAGGATTTGTACGGTGGACGTTTTACTGTAACAGGCTACAAAACTATATTCTTTTGGTTTATTAAATCACGTTTCTCAAAGTGTTTTTTGTCATTTCTCTGTTCTCATGGATCAACAGTATTTTGAAGTTTTGTAAGAAATTCAACACTATATTGCCTTTTTTTTTTTAAAGCATCATGATTTTTTTCATGTTTTATAGTTAAACCACAACCTCAAAAGAAGATTGTGTAATGCTTTGTTTTGCATCGCTCACATTTTGATTCTTTTACATTTTGTTTTATAATAATGTCTGTAAAGCAATAATAAATGTTCTGAGTTTGTCACACTACACAAACGTGTTATCGGCACAGTTAAACTTGAATAAAAAAAAAATAATCATTGAACGTTTGAGCTTCATTATGCACGGTTTGCTTAAAAATCTGATTTTAAGGGGTGGGCACATTAAATTGTTGTGACATCACAAATAGCTTGGAGCCAATCATGGTCCAATAATTAAATTCTGAGCAGTGAGGCAGCAGAGATTCTTCATATTTATGTTGGACATCCCAATTTTTATCAACATGCAAAAACAGAAGCGATAATCAGATTTAACACAACTCAATATTGAACAATACAGTTTTAACATTTGACAAGAGTTATAAAACATCAGACGTATCACAACTGCTGCTGTTAGAGTTGAGTTAAATCATTGATATGAAATCAGTAACATGTTCAGAGGCTCAGTTTAAGAGCTGGAGTGAAGATCATGGTATTATAACAGATTTAAAGCTTCTGTTGGTACCAAACTTTTTTTTTTTTTAAGATTTGCAGGACTGTTGTTAAATTTCAACCGGCATGTGACCCTAAAACACAATTATTGTTATTTCTATTAGTGCATAATGAGCAACGGTTTCCTTCTAAGCCATTTTAATATCTGATTGCACTTGAAATTAATATTATTCCCTTAGTGCAGATCAGAAATCAGTAGTTTTATTGGAAAATCTGTAGCCTTAAAGTGAAAAAAAAGAGTTTTGTAGTAGTGGCATTCGATTTTAAATATATTTAAGTGTGTGTTTTACATTAAGTCCATGATTTTACATTCAAATATGCATTATTACAAGCTTCAGTTTTAGGAAAGTTTTGCATTTTTGAATAAATGTTTAAATCAATAACAGGTCTAATCAAGACATAACATCTGGGAATGCGCAAAATCATACAAAAAAAAAAAAAATCAAATGTCCAGTCTTTAATCTCTGCTGATGTGTCCTACTCTTCCAACAGAGGTGGAGGAGACAGTTTAAGCTGCGACGTCTCTGAACCTGGTTGAGTTTGGAGCAGAAGTCCTGTTTTCTCACTGCTACTGTGGGACAGTTCTGATAGGATGGACAACTGGGGGGAAATAAAGAGAAGAAACAATTAGAAACGGTGAAACATCACCTTTATCTCATTTTAAACTCTCTCTCTCTCTCTCTCTCTCTCACTCTCTCACACACACACACACACACACACACACACACACACACACACACACACACACACACACACACACACACAAGGGAAGTCAGAACATAAATATGGGATTCTATAATAGGAGGCATCATGTTAGTTTTTTATGAGTTCCTATTATTAGACACGAACAGCCCAGGAGGAGAAATACTGGGGACATATTTGCAGTTTCCAGGGTAACCTTAGCTGCAATGAATAGTCAATAGTGGAGATGCCTGCATTCCCCTCAATGGAGAAATGAATGGGACAATATATACAATCCAGCAGTGGTAAATGTTTCCTTTAGTAAAACAAAGTAGAAAAAGAAGTTTGGGTAACAGAACATAATCAGTGAGTGATGTGCCAAGAATTCACAGACAGATGAGTGACAGACAGACAGGTGACAATCAGATAGGTGTGAGACAGACAGACAGGTGAGTGACAGACAAGTGAGTGACAGACAGACAGGTGAGTGACAGACAGGTGAGTGACAGACAAGTGAGTGACAGACAGGTGAGTGACAGACAGGTGAGTGACAGACAGGTGAGTGACAGACAAGTGACAGACAGACAGGTGAGTGACAGACAAGTGACAGACAGACAAGTGAGTGACAGACAAGTGACAGACAGACAAGTGAGTGACAGACAAGTGACAGACAGACAAGTGACTGACAGACAAGTGACTGACAGACAGACAAGTGAGTGACAGACAAGTGAGTGACAGACAAGTGAGTGACAGACAGGTGAGTGACAGACAGGTGAGTTACAGACAGGTGAGTGACAGACAGGTGAGTGAAAGACAAGTGACTGACAGACAGGTGAGTGACAGACAGGTGAGTGACAGACAAGTGACTGACAGACAGGTGAGTGACAGACAGGTGAGTGACAGACAAGTGAGTGACAGACAAGTGAGTGACAGACAAGTGACTGACAGACAGGTGAGTGACAGACAGGTGAGTTACAGACAGGTGAGTGACAGACAAGTGAGTGACAGACAAGTGAGTGACAGACAGGTGAGTGAAAGACAAGTGAGTGACAGACAAGTGAGTGACAGACAAGTGACTGACAGACAGGTGAGTGACAGACAGGTGAGTTACAGACAGGTGAGTGACAGACAAGTGAGTGACAGACAAGTGAGTTACAGACAGGTGAGTGACAGACAAGTGAGTGACAGACAAGTGAGTGACAGACAGGTGAGTGAAAGACAAGTGACTGACAGACAGGTGAGTGACAGACAGGTGAGTGACAGACAAGTGACTGACAGACAGGTGAGTGACAGACAGGTGAGTGACAGACAAGTGAGTGACAGACAGACAGGTGAGTGACAGACAGACAGATAGGTGACTGACAGACAGACAGACAGACAGGTGAGTGACAGACAGGTGAGTGACAGACAGACAGACAGGTGAGTGACAGACAGGTGACAGACAGACAGGTGAGTGACAGACAGACAGACAGGTGAAAGACAGGAGAGTGACAGACAAGTGAGTGACAGACAGGTGACAGACAGACAGGTGAGTGACAGACAGGTGACAGACAGACAGGTGAGTGACAGACAGGTGAGTGACAGACAGGTGTAGCTGGAGCCCCACCCTGGACGGTCCTCTGTACAGACAGCGTAACTGATCCCAGGACTGTTCCTGCTGAAGGTCTAAAGCCGCCTCAACAAACACCTGCACCACAAGGAAAATATTCAGAGCAGAAACAATCAGAATGTTGAATCATATTCAGATGGAAACTAATACATAATGAGAACAAGAAGCAATAATTTTAAGTGTTTTCTAAAGGGGCAAAAATCTGAAATTTAACAGAATCACTGCAGTGAGTTTTCAGTTTGGAAAAGTTGGGAGTGGGTTTTAATAACCAAGGTTCATAGAGCAATTAATACAATAATCACAAGCTATTTTTATAATTGATTTAAGTCATTAAAAAAACAAAATTCTCTGGTTATTTTCTGTTATTGTAATGATATGGTGATTATTTTTTCATGTTATCTAATTAACAGTTCAAAATCTAAAACTTGAAAAAACTGAGAAAATTTTTCCCCCATTTTAAGTTTAAAAATGACAAACCTATTATTCAATTATCAAAATATTTGCCAATTAATTTTCTGTTGATCTAAAATCCAAAAAGGGACCAATTATTGAAGCTCTAGATTACACTTGATCTCCACTACACTGCTTTCTGGTTTCTTTATTCTTCTATAATAGTAAAATGATGATATTTGTGTTGTGGATGGTTTGTCTGGATGAAAAAATACATTTTAGGTGGAATCTTCAGCTTTTGGAAACACTGATCAACATTTTACACGATTTTATGACCGAAAGGATTAATTGTTTGATTAATCAATAGATTGAATCGACTATCAAAATAATAATTGCATCTCTATCTTGGTTATGCTTTGAGTGAATGAAAATATTTCTACAAAAGAGATAATGTTTCACCTTCTTCCTGTGAGTCTCAGCTCCTGCATCAAGATGCACTGAAGAAACACGAGTCTGAAACACAAGTTTCCTGTTCATTAGCTGCTGGGAGACTTTTATTATTCTCTTTGCCGAGATAAAATCAGTAGAGTAATAGAAAAAAAAAATCTGCCGTCACACATGTTGCAACAGGTCCTGCCACTTCAGAAATTCCACTGTAATAGTTGTGTGTTAATGTCTGTTTGTGCAGTTCTTTCCTTGCAGAAAACACGGACCTGTGCCAGCGACGAGCTGCATCCGCTCTGTGGTTTGGACGAGGTCCGTCCTCCCTGGTTGGACGAGCACTTGTAGCAGCTCCAGCGCTGCTGCAGCTCCGAGGACGAACCCCAGGAACAGTCCTTCTGCTGCAGGCACTGGAAGTGGTAGGGGTGGCCACAGCTGAGCAAGACACACACACAAACACACACACACGATTAAACACCTTTAATCAAGTTCACGCCGCTCCATGTGGGATCTTAGTCGACGAGTGTGACGTTCACCATTTGTCACTACGTTTTATGCGTCAATTTTTTATTTACACATTCGTTTTTATACAGTTCTTAATGTGTCCTGATGGGAATGTCCTGTCAAAGAAGAATTTCTGTCACTGTTCTGTAAACAGAAATTAAAGTCAATTCTTCACATGTACTTGCCATACAAAGGAATCAAAATTATGTTACATGTACAACACAGTCAACAAAGATAATCCCAAACTAAGTTCTTAACAATAAATCGTACAGTAATAGTGTAATAGTGAAATAAAAAATTTATTACAAATATAACAGCAGCATGTGTGTGCAATTTTGCAATTTTGCATATGCAGAGCTTTAAAACTTAAAGTTATTATTCCATTAAACATTCATTCTCTCATAGGGCTGGACAATATAAAAAAATTATATAGTAATTCATATAGACTAATTATCAATAATTATTAATGCATTTTTGCACATTTGTCTGATCTCAATCTATTAGAGACACATTTTTTTGTTCAGAGAAAAAATGATGCAACGTATGAATAGTAAAAGAAAACTTTGTGAAAAATATGTGTAATGCCCCTTTCATTAGGACCCGGGCGTTAAAAAATTATATTTGGTGCATTTTATTAATAATTACCTACATTTAATACATAAATGTAACGAATATGATCTTTCTGAGCCAAGCATGAGCAGCATTGTTTTTTTCCCCTCACTTAAACTATAGATGTCATATTGACAATGTGGATACTGAGGATTGTTATACTGATGTTTTATTGCCCAGGTGTCGTCGTGCGTTACCTGAAAACGATGATGTCGTCCGCTGAGTCCTGCCTCCGCTTGTACTGCTGCAGACAGATGTTACAGTGATCCTGACGCGGGTGGAGTCCCTTCGTCACGGCAGCTCGCAGGTGAGCCAGGGACCAGTGGAGGTCGTGGTTCAGCAGGTTGGTGGTGGTTTCCAGTAAAGTCTGAAACACAAACCTCCTCATTAGACCATGTGACGTGTGACTGCAAACAATCTTTTTTATAATGGACCTCAGCCCTGTATTGCATAGCACTGACACATGGCAATATTTACTTTGGCTCAAGATTACTAAAAAAGCAGTTTTACAAAACTCATGTTTCACTGTTTAGTTGTAAAACTCAAGCCTTTTACTTTGAAAGACCAAAAAATAATCACATCATATGACCAGGAAATACATGGACAGACAAACATCTTCTGGGCAAATTTGTTGCAGCAAATCCCAAATATATAAATATAAAATATTGTTACAGGACAGCTAATAAAATAACAAATAGATCAGAATTAGCCACCAGAGTGAAATAATAAGACAATATGTGAAATATTAATGAGCAGGGCATGAAGAGAATCACAGAAATCTTGACAAAATCCCTTCTTATTTAAATTACAATTACAGAAAAAAATAACTTTTTCTCCTGAAACGACAAAATAAGCTGCTGAGCTTTTTTTTGCATCAGTTCTTGAACACATCACTTCCTCTCTTCTCAGTTTCTATAGTGATAATAAACATGAAAAACAAATGTATAGAAAAATATAATAATCTGGGCCATATTTGTCATTCGAACCTCTAATAATATTGATCATTATTGATCAAATTTGATCATGAAATAAAAGAAATGTAGTATAATTGTGACTTATCATTGAAATATGGTTTCTATAATGTAGAATAACTTCATGTTTCTTGGCTTAAATACTTGTTCATAGTTGAAAGTGTCCAACATTCCCAGAATGAGTCCTTGGATTTCTGCCAGTTTTCCTTTTCCATAGACGGGATCCTGAGAGACACCAATATCACATATAACACAAATCCTCATTTAATATTTAGAACCTAAAGGAAGTCCTGTTTTCAATAATAAAAAATATTAAAACATAAATGTGTATTTGATTTTTAGCACATGCACACCTGCAGGATTCGCTGGATAATGGCCGGCAGTGAAATGAAACTGCTCATACTGTTGAGAACTTTCATCGTCAGCTCCTTCAACACTGAGAAATAGAAATAATATCACCAACAACACAATCAGCAGCATCATTATTTAACTTAAATAAAGGATTCATATTCATGTATGAGTTTTAGGAAATAAATAAAAGCAAATTTCATATAAACAACATCAAATTAAGAAATGAAAAGGAGCACAATAAAAGACAGTTGATGATGTCAAGATGTAGTGAGGGATCATGGGAGTAGTTCATTGATTCTTTCATTATTCTAACAACTGCTTATCAAACTGTTAAAAACACTAAATGAAGCAGTTTCACATTAACAATCAGTGTTTCTCTTCCATTTGGTGAAATAGATAAATATGTTTCTGTTACTGTATATATATATATTACAGAATATTTAACTATATTTAACAAGTGTTGCCACAAATTTAGCTTGAAACTGGATAAAACACTCGCATGTGCACAGGGACATTAACAAGCAGCCATTTAATGTCACTAATTGTTACATAATAATACAATTATGTGATAATTTTTCTGTGTGTGTGTATTTACCTTCAGAAATGTGTTTGGCATTGAGCCCCTTCACTTGTTTTTGAGGAGCCATCATGGTCTCTAATAGTGGAAACCACAGAACCTGAAACATGATGAGTGAGCATCTCCTTATATATTCTTATTCCTGTTGTGATATAAAGTCATTTCATTTTACGGCAAGGAACTTCTAGGGGATTTATATGATAGACCGACCGACCTCTCTCTGCGGCTGGTCGAGGTTTTGAGAGCTTCGATGACACAGGTTGATGACGTCGTTGAGCGAATCCTCGATCTTCGCCAGCGTGGATTCACTGCTCTCGTCCTTCCCTTCGTCTCGTCTTTGCCCTTCTTCACCTTCTCTGTTGCTCTCAGCAGTGAGGACGCTCAGTTTCTCTTTTAATGTCTTTTCCAAGAGAGAATATAAAGAAGGTTTAGTGCAGGTTTGTCAGATCCAGCCCGCTAAAAGGTCCAATCACTGGACGACTGTACACAGTCAGTGGAAATCCGTTAAGGCTCAAGAGATAAAATATTTTCAGTTTTTTATAGATGGTTTGTAAGGCAGGAGATAACTTTACCTGGTGATTTAAACACTTAATATTGTTCAGTGAGTAAATGTTTTAAAGTGTAACGTAAAAGTACACTGAATATGGAATAAATAGTAATAATAAAATAAACTTTTCTTATGTCATCTCCCCTTTTTTATGAATTAAAGCTGAATTAACAGTGTTAATATGCAGCAGCAGTAATATATTAACGTACGGAAAGACACTTCAGATTATTAATTTGTTAACAAGCTGAGTTAAAATACACAGATGACGTACTTCCAACAACACATGAAAAGCTCCGTGAACGTCTCCCTTCTTCTCCAGCAGGTAGGCTGTAGCCTCGCTGTGGTGGTACGTCTGTGTGATCTAACAACACACACAGAAACACTCCATTAAACAAAATCTAATTTAATTACATATTAATAACAACTGGTTTATGTAATGACTGATTAGTCATTTTGATGAGCCATAATGTGTCTCAAAAGTTTTTTAGAGCATCAGATTTGATATTTGATCAATGCAGCACCTGTATGGCCTCCTCCAGCCTGTAGTGCTGGGACGTCTGCAGAAAGCTCAGCAGCTGTTGGGGGGCGAAGCGGCACAGCAGGTCCAGTAGGAGCTCGTGGAGATCCCGTTCCTTCGGCAGAAGGATCCTGGAGGAATGAGATTCCCTGAGAAAGCAGAGCAGAGGACGTGTGAGAAGGAAGAAAATTAAAAAAAAGAGAAGAGAACGTGAGCGTCGGAACGGGAAGAACTGTACCGAGGCTCCAGGAGGCAGCTGAGGAACTGGAAACGGAGCTGGTCGTCCTGGAAACAGGCAGATACAACATTCACCTGTATCGTGGCTACCATGGCAACAGATGATGATGATTGAGACAACTGGCAAGAAATATATAAAATCTCAGTTTTTACTTTGACCTCACCTGTAGCTCAGAGATGATCTGATGCACCTCTTCGGTGAAGTGAATCGCTACCAGGTCAGCTGACTTGCTGGGGTCAAGGGTCACCAGCTCCTGTGAGAATGTGTTGGAAGGACCGTGTTTGTTAATGCAAACGCAGCCAAAGCAGCTTCCTGAAGAAACTAATCTTTTGATTCACATATGTGAAAGGTTTCATTATATATTAGTATTTTAAAGTAACTAGGTGTAAATTAATAGAAAGCTGCACACAGACGAGTTCACAATGCAGCTGACAGATCAGCTGATTACCCCTTAAAATGTAAAGATAAATAGTCGGTTTGTGCTCGTACTGACCTGCATGTGCTGCAGCGCTTTGTGTCTGACTTTTAGTTTCTCCTCAGAGTTGTAGCCGGGCATCGAGAGCAGATTGTGGATGTAGCTGAAGATCTCCATCTGTTTGGTCAAAGATTCAAAGATCATCTTTAAGATTCAACAAGAACTTGTTGAAGACTCAACCTAAAATGTCAAAATTATGTTCACACATCCGAGAACTTTACTTTAAGACACTAGTTATTGTCCCTTTTCTCTCATCAAAAAGTAATCCATTATGAAAATGTTGATTCATGTAAAAGTTTGAAACGAAATCAATGATTTGACCAGTCGTTGCAGCTTTAATAGGAACCAAACACATGTTGAGTTTGATAAATCTGAAATTGCAGGTGTCTGTGTGGATGTTACCTTCCTGAGCGGGTCTCTCAGGTAACAATCAATGATCTTGTCAAACAGATGTTGCTTCTCATACAGGAACTCACAGATCTGGTAGCTGGGGGTAGACACAAAGACAATATCGTGATATTAATAACTATTATCTTCTATCACCATCACAGAGAAAGTCGGGCTGGACAGTTTTGGATGGGATCAATTTAAAATTGTAATAATTATTAGTGATGTCATAAGATATAATGACTGCAACAAGAAAAGAATTTAATTAAATGTATTTTTGTTCCTCTTACTACGATTTGAGAGTAATCATGTTCTCAGTTTTACTGCTTCTGGGGATGAAGCCATGGATTCAGTGGATTTGTTTTCTGATCAACAACTTCAGCCTTGTTGTTTTAAAATATTTTTTCGATTATTTATAAGCAGCTTTAAGGATAATTTGTTTATTTATTTGCGGTGCCCATCAGAGACAGTGACATTTTTGAGAATTGAATCTAAACATACAACATGTGTATCACGTCAAAGAAGAAGTACAAGTTTAATCTTTTCCTCTTCTTCTTCTTCTCATTTTTAGCGCTTCTAATATATTTCCAGTATAAACAGGATGGAACAACAACTAAAAGCTGACAAGTTTGATGACAAAGAACCTAATTAAATATAAGAATACTGCCAGTCAGCAAAACTCACAACTTGGCTTTTTCTGCCAAAGCCAAAAGTTTTCCTTCCTCAAACTGGACGACACCTCCAACCTGCAGCAGCTCCAGCAGAACCTACAAACCAGTCACAATACAGATCATTTTGTGTTATCACACACACACTCACTCACACACACGCACACACACACACACACACACACACACACACACACTCACACACACTGACCTGCTGCCTCTCAGTGTGTCGAGAGTCGTCGTCTGGCCTGCACAGAAATTCTAGAACCTGGAAACACATAGAGAAGAAGAAAAGATGAACAACTGGTTCTGCATTAGGAGCATAAATCTATTAAAAAAGCCTGAATTCTAACTCCTTATACAGAACATGTGTTCAACTTTCTGCCACTTTATCTTTTTTTGCCGTTACCAGAAGCCAGTATGAACGTGTCAGAAGAATCTATTGAGATCCGGTTGGTTTTACCTGGTCAAAGAGCTTCCTGTTCACAAAGAGCGTGTTGTCCGGTTTGGCGAGCTGGCGAGCCAAAAACGTGAATAGGCCGCCCACCTGGGACGGAGTAAAATCTGGGTTGTCCACCATCACCTAGGTAAGAAGAAACAGAACTCACATCAAAACTGAAAAAACTAAACGTTAAAAAAAACAAAACTTTTTAAGCCATCTGGGCTGCAGCCATCAACAAAGATCATCATTTTATAGTCCACAACCTAAAGTTATAATAAACTCTAATTATATACCACTTCTCTTAACAATGTTACAAAGTCCTTTATGAAGAAAATTAACATTGTAATATGAATATAGATTTCAATTAAGAAACATATAGAACCAAGCTGTTAACATTCTTTCACTATCAGTTTACCCATTTCATTTTGTAGCATTTGTCTATAAATAATAAGACTGCAACTAATGAGTATTTTTGTAGTTGATTTATCTATTTATTATTAAAATTAATAATAAATTAGTTGTTTGGTTTATCAAAATAATTAACTTCTAATCAATTCATTGACCAGTCGTTGCAGCTCTACCTAACGATGACGTAAAAACAGACGTTACAGAACATGCTGCGGTTTGATACCTGAAGTAAGATGTCAACTATCCTCTGCTGGTACTCCAGGGCCTGTTTGTCATTCTTAAAGTCTTCAAATGTCTAGAAGGAATTAAAAAGCAAATCATAAGTATAGAGAAGGGGTAAAAAAAAACAAAAAAAAACACAACCAATCCTGACAAAAAAATGACAAAAAAAAGGAGAGGAGGGAGATCTCACCATGGCGAGCACGTTCAGGAACTCCCGGGTGTCAAAGTGAAGGAGAGTATGAATATACGGGAAAACCTGCTCCTCCTCTGACGAGTCGGCTGAATGGAGACGGATCAGGAACTCAAACACCTGAGAAAACACACACACACACAAAATTTAATACAATGTGTTTGTGGATGGATCATTGTTAACTTGTCATTCAAATGACATGTTTAAACAAAACAGCTCCTGAAATAATAATTCTGTTATACCTGGTTCTTGATTTGAACCACAAGGTCTTCAGGAATGTCTCCAAGTGGATACGCTCTTCCTGCAAGACAGCAGCTACACACACACACAAAATATATTTAAATTATATTAAATGTGGGTATGTATAACAATGTATATATATGTATATATATAGTCTAGCTTCTAACGGACCAATCAGAAGAGAGCAGGCTCTTAAAGAGACAGAGTCCTTTTTCAGATAGAGGCTAAACAGAGGATCTGTTAAAGGTTCAATATGAGTTTTAATTGATTGTCCTGATTGATTCATTGTCACGATAATTCTTCTAATGATCGCTCATATTTAATTTCTATACACCTTCTCCTCAAGGGCGATTTATGACTATTTATATATATATATATATTAATAGATCATTTCAATAATGAATAGATTAATTAACTATTAAAATAGTTAATTACAGCCCTATTTAAGACATTCGATAAATTATTTCTGTAATATAAATGTTTTGCATTTTTCTTAAAGTCAAGCAACCCTAACCCTAACCCTAACCCTAACCCTAACCCTAACCCTAACCAGCTGCACACACTAATGAAGGTATTGCATCTCTTATCTTACCTTATGTAAACCAGGAGTTTGTTTCCCATCACCACTTCCTCATCTATCAAGAAAGAACAAAACCTTAACCTTTCTGTTCTATTCAGACCCTCATATCTGGTGATGATCTATAAACAATTGGTGGTGAGATTTTACCTGTTAAGCTCCTCCCCTCACTAAGTGGTGGACTAATCACTGCAAAGAGTTTCTAAAACACAAACAAGACACAGAAAACAAAATTGTTTATTATCCAGACCTCTTTTAAGTTTTAAATTTACAAATAATGGTCATTGAATTTGTTGTCTCTGTACCTAACTGAATACATTTTAGCTCCTACACTTCTCCAACACATTGCAGTGAAAGCAGCTGTAGATTTACTCACAAAAACAACATTTTACGACTTACTTCCATAGGTGTGATGTATTCATTCATGCCGCTGTTGAACACATAGATCATAGCGTCATAGAGACGGTTCTCCCAACACACCCGGATCACCTATAAACACATGAAAATCACAAAAGTAGAACAGTTTAATTTGTCCTCATGACAAATTAAACGTCAGACTTGTGACTGACTGAACACACTCACAAACACACACCTGCTGTATGTCCAGACTGGTGACGTCCAGATGGACAACGCATCTCTCCAAGCTGTCCATCAGCCCGTTGTCATGGTAATGGGCCAGGAGGTCCCTCATGATGGGCGTGGTGAGGTGGCCGAGGCGATCGACGACAATGTACGCCTCCAACGATTCCAGGAAAACCCCCTTAGCCACGACGTTCTCCGCCAGACGAGCGTAGAGCCGGTTGAACAGCAGGTCGCTGCGCACACACACACACACACACACACACACACACACACACACACACACACACACACACACACACACACACACACACACACACACACACACACACACACACACACACACACACACACACACACACACACACACACACACACACACACACACACACACACACACACACTAATGTTGGACTCTGGAGACTAGAAATTGATTTATACTTTTTTTTTTAAATTTTTTTTTAAACTTTTTTTTTTTTAAATAGTAGCGTCAAAAAGCTGAAAAGCGTTTTGGTTCTTAGATATTTAACAGGTATATGACCTTGTTTTACAGATTCAACATAGTAATAAATCATCTGCAGCAATAATTGTTATAATAACTTAAAACAAACAGCATTATAACCTTAGAGTTGGTGTGTCTGGTGAAATTGTGGTATTTATTCTTCCTATAAGAATCAATCATTTTATAATAAAGACACTTTATATTAAAATAGTATTTGATTGTGTTGTGTCTGTTGTGGAAAATATTTTAGATTTAAGAATTTTTTTTATACTATCCGATGATATATTTAGGAAATCATCTGTATCTTTGTTCTAAAACAGCCGTCATTTGCTCCAATCAGTTTCTGTTTAGAGTTTCGCTGTTTGAGGCAGAACTTCCTTCCAGGTCGTAACTCCAACTTTTTATTTTCAGGATTCCAGAGTGTTTTCTCCAATTGTTTGGATGCATATAAACTCACGTCCTCTGCAGCAGCAGGCAGTAATCCACCAGGACAGGAACCACGTCCTGAACCCACAACATAGAGAGAAATGATTAATAAATAATTATCACCAACTCTTATGATACTTGATTAGTGTAAATTCCCTAATATAGGCCAGTGACATTCTAACACCAGTCGGTGTTGCTGTTGGAAAGGGTTAGGGAAAGGTCTCTAAAACAGGAGCTATTATTATAACCAACATTTTTAAACCTCCAAGTGAATGCATAATTCTAGAGATGAGACTGTTTACTTCATTATAAAACCACCAGAGCATTAAAATACCACCCAGTGGTGTCACTTCCAAAAGTGTCAGTGTCACACTGAACTAAACAAAAATTCCCAACAACAATTCCTATTTTTACAGCCTGGTTGTTATCGGATTTCCAAAACAATAATTGCTGCTGCTTTGCATTTTAGGGTATACTGCAAACTACTGCATACCATAATGTTACTATTACTTTTTTTTTTCTTTCTACTTTCTTTTCTATTGAACCTAGTTTTGAATAAAGGAAAATTTATAAGTTAAAATAGACACAAAAACCAGTTTTCTTCATTCTACTGGTAGTCTGTTTTGCTCAAATAAAAGTAGAAGGGCTGATCTCCAATCATTGCCTTGTTCTAGTAAAGGCCTGGGCCTATATTAGCATATTTACAGTAATCCATTTTATTAATTTAAGTTAAAGTAATTGCTGTGGTAGACTCGTGTGTGTACGTATGTATCTGTGTGTGTGTATTTCTGTGTGTTTGCTCACATGGAAATGTTGTTCCATCACTTGGATCTTTCCTTGTTCTGGACACTTCTTCAACGCATGTTCTGTAAACTGCAGCAGAATCTCCACCATCTACGTAAAACAGGGCGCAAGATGTAGAGGGATGTAAAAACAGGCAGTAATAACTAAAGTGTAGTCTGTTTATCCACAGTGTAGATCATATTATGGTTTTGTTATTAGAAAGTAATATGAGTTAAAACAGTAAAGTTAAGAGTGTAGATGGATGTAAAATCAGTGGTTTTCTGCTCTCACCTTATCTCCCACCACCCCCTTCCTTTTCACTGGTTCTCCAAACAGACCTTTAATAAACACACAACACACACTATTATCACATTGTGCTTCCGTCAAACACATGAACACTTGATAAACTGACTGGTTCCAGTTTTTTTTTTTTTTTTTTAAACCCACCAACCACAGCTTTAGCGGTTCCCTCATGAAAGGACCAGGCCAGAGAAAGAGCCTCGACGAAATATTCCTGCTTCAGCAGGAAGTCGATGCGCTGAAAACACAGAAACATGAATCAAAACCGTCGTTGATCTAGTGATATATATGACGTTTGTTGGTTTTATTTTTTTGACATTTTGCCATTTGTAGTTATTAAGGAATATATTTCAATTGTAATCAAATCAAAGATTAGAAAAAAATGTCAGAAAAAGTAGTAACTTTAATTCTTAATTGAGGGGAGTGATAGAACATACACACACACACACACACACACACACACACACATATATATATATTAAACTATATAACTATAGTTATAAATGAGGCTACACTGCAGATTTAGACAATAAAATGAATTAAAGCAACTATATGCAACACTCTCTGTTCTGTTTCACCACAGTTAGGAACTTTATTTTGCTCCTCCAGCAATAACATGTTTTAAATTCCATCTCTGTGTTTTATTCTGTCGTTTTCCGGCAGCTCCACAGCCTGGAAAATTCAGTTCCCAAAATATTCTTGCAACGTCTATTTTGTTTTGGTTATGGGAACGTTTATTGGATGTTTTAGCACAACATTCCGTAGATGTTAAACTGCTGAGTTTTTCCGGACGTAAAAACTAATGTTATTGTTACATTACCGGAATGTTCTGGGAATTTTAGAGTGAATAAAAACAATTGCGTAAGACTCTGAGGAGGTTGTTAGGGAGTTATTTAAAAAAATAAACAGCAGAAACTTAGGGGATCGTAATAAAAATGACCCACAACAACTACATTTCATGTGGATATCAGAGAATAAACATTCTTAGAACGTTATGGGAAACATGGAAGAAATGCTCCAGGAATGTTATGTGTAAGCTGGGAATCTATGAAAAATATCCTGTGAAACTGTTCGCCAGGAAGAAAAAGAATATGTGGCTCTTAGTTGCAGAATAAACTTTTATATATAACGATTAATGAACACGCAGAATTAAATCAGCATTTGAGGTTCAGCTCCTGCATCGATTTCAGTGTTAAAAATTATTTTTTTAAGATATTGTTTTTTAGGTTTGTATTTCAGAGGGTAAACAAGAAATAAATCGACTATTAGAAAGGTGGTTAGTTGTTTTTTAACCTCATGAATCCAAAAATATAACGTCATTTTTTTCTCTTTTTTGAACTAAAGATGTGTTCAATAAATGGATAAACTATCTAAACAATGGGCGACATGGTGGAGCAGTGGGTAGCGCTGTTGCCTCACAGCAAGAAGGTCGCAGGTTCAAGACCCCCCTTGGTCCTGGGTCTGGGACCTTTCTGTGTGGAGTTTGCATGTTCTCCCCGTGTCTGCGTGGGTTTTCACCGGGTACTCCGGCTTCCTCCCACAGTCCAAAAAAAAACATGCTCAGGTTAATTGGCAACTCTAAATTGCCCGTAGGTGTGAGTGTGTGAGTAAATGGTGTGTGTGCCCCACGATTGGCTGGCGACCATCTGGGGTGTATCCCTGCCTCTCGCCGTAACGCGCTGGGATAGGCTCCAGCAGACCCCTGCGACCCTAATGAGGAATAAGCAGGTATAGAAAATGACTGACTGACTATCTAAACAATGATAGCAGTTCATGCATTTTCACCACCGGGGGCGCTGTGTGCACCACTTTTAATTAATACGTCTATTTATCAGACATATTGAAAATAAATAAATTTCTTGTGAATGTATACAAAGGTTAAATTAAATATTAACAATTAGCTGTTAAATGACGTGTTTCAATGTGCAGAAATATCTGTATTAATCTGTTTTATTCTAGAGGACATTGGTGTGACTCTTGAAATTTTGACCATTATATCTTCATTATTGATATAATTACTATTATTGATATGATTAAATATTATAATATTCCCATTAATATTTTTGATAAGAATGCAAAATCTATTATTATTCGCATATTGATATGATAGTAGAGGAATAAATAAGAGTTTCTTATTTTTTGAACTTGTAAATAGATGTTAAATGGTTGTGTTTTCCTTTTTACCTTTTTTTTAATTTATCTTTTCATTCATGCCGTTGTTTTACTTTGGGTTTTATAATTATATAATAAAGTGATATATAATAACACAAATGTACATCATTAAACATGTGGGAAATGAACAAACCTCTCTCCAGTTTCTTAGAGTCATAATGTGAGCCGACTACAAGACAAGAGAAACGGGTAAAAAACAGTACAAACCAGGCACATTTTACATTTCTCGGCATTTGCTGCATCGCTAACATTTAAACAAACTCACAAATAGTAAATGATGCAAATAAAACAATGTACCTTGGTGCCCAAATAGACAATTTGTCCCAAGTAGCTGGACACTGACTGGTAACAAGCTTTTTCCCCGACTAAAGCCTGGAACACAAGAACAAACATTCATTCATGATCAGTGAACCCAGATTTAAATCATTACCATCGTGCCGACTCCTCACCAGAGCCTGGGAGACGTTCCCTCCTGTCGCCAGAGATTTAAAATGGCGGCTGTTGTAGACCAGCTGCACCTGCTCCAGGTCCAGAGTCTCCAGAACCTCCTGACTGGGCCGGTCCACCACCTGCAGCTTCTCATGGCTGTCGACCAGGACCAGAGTACGACTGTTGATCCACTGAATAGAAAACAGTGAGATTAATAATACATAAATAATATTATCAGCTTCATCTTCTGACTGTTATAGTCTGTTTTAGATTTTTAATATTGTGGGAAACAAGAAAAAACATAACATCATAATATCTGATTTTGTCTATATCATCCTCATCTAGTGTTTATCATCAATATAAAATAAAGAATATGATCCAGTTTTATAGCTATAAACCGGGAAATGAAAATCTCTCTTTTCATGACTGTTTTATTGACAGCTCGTAGTGTGTGTGATCACATCTATCGATCAGCGATCGATCGGTTCGATCGGACTCACGCTCAGGCTGATGATGTCACAGCTCAGGTGAAGTTGTCTCTGTTTGATGACGTGAATCGTCCCCGATTCCTCCTTCTTCACCTGGAACAAAATAAACCAAAAAAACACATTTAGACACTAATCACTGTTATTACCATGAATACATGTGATGGAAAAATTTGAGTAAAAACCTGTAATATTCTTTATTTTAGACATTTTAGAGGTGACAGCATTTCCACTATGTCTTAAAGAGTGTTCATTAAACACATAGAGAGCATTCATTATTAATTCATTAATAAGCATAAATTGGAAACTTTTCCGCCTCATTATCTGTTTTTTTTTCTTTCTTGAACCAATATTTATTGCAGCATTGCGATAATTATCTTTTTGAAATTTTAGACAATTAATCTGATTATCAGATCATAAAACAAATACAATATATATATATATATTTATATATATATATATCACCCCCCAAAAAACAAAACAATTGAAAACAAGAAAAACAAAAACAGACAGTAGCAAATGCTGTTGATGACGATTATACCTTATTGATGCCAAAAAGTTGAGGTTTTTAATTTAATGTAAAATATACACAACATACACATAACAATAAAAAACAAAATGTATAGGAAGTACACTCTACATAGAAAAACCAGAACCTGTATTTTAATGTGCCTATGTTTATTGTTTGCAGGTTTTCTCGGACTGATCCATCAGAATTATTAAAGATATACTAATTAATCACATGTTCTTTAAAGGAGAAGTCGAGCACTTACCAACAGGAAGTGGACGGTGTCTCCTTTACAGAACGCCAGGATGGGATTAACCGTCTTCTGAATGGGAACAAACTGCCACGCGAGCTGAGGAACACTGGACGGATCAGACTGAAAAATACAGTAATTAACGTCTTAATTAACATGCTCAAATTAAATCTTTGGGTTGTGGACTGTTGGTCTGGACAAAAAAAAACATTTTAGGTTGAATCTTTAGCTTAGGGACCAGTGATCAACATTTAAACATAAACTAATCTAACATTGGATGAACTGACAACTGCAAAACTACAGCTCCTCCTTCATGTAAAAGTACCACACCCGCAACTAACAGCTATTCTGAATCTATTAATTATCATTAAATGCTGTGTAATGACGATCAGTGTTTCCCAAAGCTGAAAATTCAATCTGAAATGTCTTTTTTTGTCCAGACCAACAGTCCACAACCCAAAGATAATCAGTTTACTATTGTAGAAGAATAAAGAAACCAGAAAATAATCACAGAAGAGAAGCTGGAACCAGAGAATTTGGACATTTATCTTCTTCAATTTGACTCAGATTGATTAATTCCATCCATCCATCCATTTTCTATCCCGCTTATTCCCTTTCGGGGTCGCAGGGGTCTGCTGGAGCCTATCCCAGCGCATTTTATGGCGAGAGGCAGGGGGATACACCCCAGATGGTCGCCAGCCAATCGTGGGGCACACACACCATTCACACACCATTCACACACACACTCACACCTATGGGCAATTTAGATTTGCCAATTAACCTGAGCATGTTTTGTATTGTGGGAGGAAGCCGGAGTACCCGGTGAAAACCCACGCAGACACGGGGAGAACATGCAACAATGCAAATATCAAAATAGTTGGAGAGTATTGTAATAGCTGGCAAATAATCAATTAATTGACTAATAGTGCTTCAAATGAGAGTAAAGAAAGAAGAAAATAATCCTATTTGAGGAGATGAAAACAGAGAATTATGACATTTTATTCTTACGAAGGACTCAAATGGATTTAATGATTATCAAACAGTTGCCAATTGACATAAGAGTTGGCAACTAATCAATTAATCAACTTATCGTTGCAGCTCTAGCACAGAATTATCCCTGGTACAGGATCAATAAATATTGAACAATAACAAGATAAAAAGTGGAAAGAATCGGGAATAGAAACACTGACTTTGCTGTAGGGAAACGTCATCCAGACTTTCAGCGACGGCTTCAGTCCGATCACCAGAATCTGTTGAAAGGAAACAGAGACCAAAGTGAAGCAGACGCCTACGCCCCGGGTAAGGCTGCAAGCAGCGGCGCCATGAATGGCGTTTCTCACCTTGGTGAGCGAGGCCATGGCCAGCAGACAGTAGCTGGTCACCGGGTGGTCCCGGACGTCCGGAGGAGCTCGCAGAGGCTCGATGCAGCAGACTTCACCTTTGGAGCCGCTGAAGAGGCAGCGAGAGTCACATGACCGCATCCCCATCACCCGCCTGCAGAACAATGACAAGAGACATGTACAGATGTCAGGTTATAGCAGTATGGCTAATTTAAATCTCTCGCCTGATGGGCAGGTTATATATAATCTTATATATTTTATTATCATTATTATCTATTAATCCACCTGAAGTGTCCAAAAAACATTAAAATGTTCTTTCTCAGGTGTTTGTTACTAATAAAAACAAATATAATACACAATTATAACACTGTATAATTAATACTTTCACTTTCAATTATTGAAGTACATTTTGCTGATAATACTTTACTTTTAGCGAAGTAATATTTTAAATTCAGCACTTTTACGTGTAATTGAGCATTTTAGATGACAGAATTTCTACTTTACTTAATTATAAGTAAAAGTCCTGAATTCAAATTTTACATGAGTCTTTTAAGACAGCAGTATTTTTACTTTTACCCAAGTAATATTTGAATTCAGGACTTTTACTTATAATTCAGTATTTTAAGACTGCAGTATTTTTACTTTTATTAAAGTGATATTTTGAATTTGTGACTTCTACTTGCAATTGACTATTTTTAGACAAAAGTATTTATACTTTTACTTAACTAATGTTGTGAATGCAGGTTCTTTACGAGTGATTGAGTATTTTTAAATGGCATATTTCTACTTTTACTTAAGTATCCGAGTACTTTATCGTACCTGAAAGCCAACTCAAAAACTGATCCTCCGCTGTCGTTACACACTGCGAGAGTCGGGTCGTCTGTGAACTAAAGACACAAACGAAAGGAAAGAAAAGAAATGAAGCTTATTAGGGATCCAACACACATGCAAAAGCGTGTGTGTGTGTGTGTGTGTGTGTGTGTGTGTGTGTGTGTGTGTGTGTGTGTGTGTGTTACCTTCACATGCAGTATAGCTGTCCCTGGAGGATGAGCATCAGTGACAGTTCTCAGGAGTTTTCCATTAGCCAGATCCCACATCGTAATCTAACAACAGACAAACAGGAAGACAAAGGTAAAAAAATTCCTGATTTACACATTAAGAATTTGGTAGGTTTTACCCGTTTTACCCCAAAACCACAAGACACGGGAACATTTACGCTCCTTTCACTGTGCAATAGACCTCTAACATCTACAAATCAGAGCTGTCTAATGTCTTTTTGTGTTTAGACCAACAGTCCACAACCCAAAGGTCATTGATTTACTATAATAGAAGAATAAATAATAAGATAATTAAAGGCCGTATAAGAGGTTGGATCAGGGTACCTGTCCTTTGGCGAAACCGCAGAGAAGCCGCGAGCAGTCGTGGTTGATCGTGAGGGCGGAGACGGCACCGAATTCTGCTCCAGTCGCTTTGGTGCCGAGACACAGCCGGAGAGCCTGGTTGGTGTCTGCAGGAGGCAGAGGAACCAGTTATTTATGTATATATATAAAAAAAACAATATGGATAATAAAACAATAAAAAAACACTAATGTTCACAGGTAAATCAAATCAAACAGCAAATTAATAACAAGGCAACAGGACAAATAGAAGAACTGGAAATGGGCAAAATAAAAAATGTGCATTGTAGTAGAGGAGGTTAAAGGGACAGAATAAAATATGTTTTTTACTCTAAGTTCTGACATAAATGTACAAGGTTTCAAACTCAGTGCACCCTTTGTTTCACAGATATATGCACACATTTTTCCACCAACACAGTAAAGACAGTAAAGGCCATAACTTTTAATGTGTAGATAAACATACATATAAAACGTCATTGTGTCCCAATACAACTATACATAGAGTTATGAATGTTTTGTCTCATCACTTAATTAGTTATTTCTTTTAAAATATTCACCTTTATAGTATTGCTCTGTCGAATAAAAAAGTGCATAATTTGTTGCTAAAATCTTGTTGGAGATAAAGCAATTGATTTTATTGGCCTGACACCAATTTATTTGGATTCTATGAGCTTAATAATGTACAATTACACATCAAATTTGTTCTTATAGGTATAACAAAAGAAACAAAGTTATGGGCTTTATTGTGTGTTTAGGGAAATAAATAAAAAATGATCTGACTTGTGTCTTTGGGTGAATATATTCCTAAGGACCTTAGCTACTTTAATGCCAAATGTCACACCTAGTTTGCCATTTTTATTATAATCCTGCTCTCTGGATGTTTATAATTAAGATTACTTGTTTATTTTGATTGTCTCAAACAATAAAAATGGGTTTGAGCAAATTAGGTTTGGTAAATTACATTTTGGTACATTTTTTGGCTTTAAATGTAAACTAAACAAACAGCTTTACACACATTTGACTTTACTTAAACCTCCATATTTACTTCATTATACACACTCAAGTATGTAATAAAAAAAGAGACATGAAAATATGACTTTTCAATTTAAAGAAAATAAAAATAATAAACATAAAAACTGCGAGTTGAAAAACACCCAAATCAAAAAAAAAAGAGGAATCATGCATCAAACAGGAAACAGAAAGCAGGACGTCTCCGAGCCCAGAAACAGGAGGACGTTCCTACCTTTTCCTGTCCAGGCGTCATGTGGACAGAAATACAAAGAGACACATGTAACCAAGTGCATTTACTCAACAACAATACTTAAGTAAAGTACATGTGTCTCAATATCGTACTGTACCAGTACCAGTTGTTACTTTATATTGCACTCCTCTACATGTCAGAGGACATTAATGTCCGTTTTACTCATTTATTTGACAGCTTTAATGTATAGATGCAGCTTTAACACAGATAATATAACAAGCGTTTTATAATTCAACACACAAATTTCAGTCTAAAATCAAGTTCTTCATGCGAGTCTCTGAGGGATTAAAATTAAAATAAACACTGGTGGAGCAGAATCAATTTCACATTGAGCTGTCAGAATTTTCGCTGACTAACAATGTCACTTTATTTCATAAATATCATCAATTCAGGTGAGAAAGTAGCACTAAGATTCTCAGTATGTGGTCTTTATACTGAAAATGTGTGTTTAAGAAGAGAAGATCTGTACATCGTTGCCATGGTAACTAACAGGCACCTAGCGGCTTTTCAAAATAAAGCACTTCCCAACACTACACGTGTATCCCTGAGCTGCAGCGATTAGTCAATTACTTGCCAACTGTTATGATAATCAATTAATCGATTTGAGCCATTTTTAAAAGGAAAACATCCAAATTCTCTGGTTCCAGCTTCTCAAATCTGATTATTTTCTTGTTTCTTTAATCTTGTATAATAGTAAACTGATTATCTTTGCGTTGTGGACTGTTGTTCTGGAAAAAAATCAGTGAATCGTTTCAATAACTGATAGATTAATCAATCATGAAATAGTCATTGGTTGCAGCTCTACATATGAAGTTCTTTGTTGTAGATGACCTCATCCCGTTTTTCTGTATTACATTATTGTCTCTTTCTTTCTGTATCTAATGTGCAGTAATCACCTGTGTTTTAATTATTACTGAAATAAAATCTGTGAATTGTCCGGTTAGATGCAGACATTTAACTTAAGTGTGGCTTGATAACATACAGGATTCCAGCTTAGAGTGAACAGTAGAGCTGCAAACATTAATCACTAACGATTTTGATTTTAATTGATTAGCGTCATTTTGAAAAAAAAAATGCCCAATTTCTAAGCTTCTCAAATCTGATTATTTTCTGGTTCTGTAGTCTTCCATAATAGTAAATTAGAGTGTTAAACTATAGTAAAGCAGATAATTCCCACATCACATTGATAATGTAAATATACAGCCAAATCAATATGTGTGAGTGTGTGTGTGTGTGGATTATTCCCAAATCCATTAGGTTGGTGCCTGATTAATAATCAGGGCAGAGTTCTGTCATCTGCTCATTCCACTGACCAGCAGCAGCCACTGAGCAAATTTTACAAGTGGGATCCGACCCAAAATGTAAAGTGTTTGTCTTTAGATAATTTTACAACTTATAACCAAGTTTCACAAAGCCTGGTAGTTTTTTTTTAATAATCCAATCAATAGAAAAAACAAGGATTATGTAACTGACTCTCTATAAAATTCTTTTCTGCAAAGACATCGATCAAATCACATAATAAGTACTTCTGAAGTCATTGCATGTTTATCCACGCCCTGTGAACACGACCCTGCCCTGTACAAATACTGAATATTTTAAAAAAGGCCTCGAACAAAAGCCCGCACTGATGCAATCAGACTGGTCCGATAAGGTTATGGAAAGGTCCGGGAACAGAGGAGGAGAGCAGGGCAGCTGATACTGGCCGGCAGATAAGGAGGGAGAGTCACCCGGCGCCTAAAGGTCCTGATTACCTGAGTCAATAAAACCCAGAGGATCATGGGACTCCATCACTTTGTCCCCGAACCCTGAACGACTGCCGGCGAAAAATCTACGGCTTTTGGATAAACTCCGCAGATCAGAGAAAACTCAAATTATCTGCACTTCATATTTGAGAAAAAAAAGGTAATTAGCATTCCTATTATCACATACTGCGTCATATATTATATTTATAATTTTATCCATTTTGGAGACAAATAAACCTGAACCAGAGTTTATAGAGTTTGTCATATTTAGTCAACTTCATTTATCTTATTTTAATGTTTTTTTATTCAGAACAAGTATATTTAAAAAAATCAGTATTTCACTGTAATTTATTATTTATTAATGTGAAGTGTCAAGTGATGGATGAAATCTCCATAGTCCAAGTCTTGTGTGTTAGGATAAATACACCGAAAATTAATCAGATTTTCTGGTAAGAATTTATATCACACATGGTTTATGGACCTTGTAGGTAGATTCTTTAATAGTATTATGAAACCACTGACTTTTTAACAGCAGAAGATACTGTATATTGATGAAAAGTTCATTCTCTGTGCTCAGAAAACTCAACATTCCACCTTACAACTGCAGTGCAGAACTGTTGCATAACAATGAATGATTCATCTCATCAGCGCCATGTTTTATTCAGTTTTTAATCCTGTGTCATTTCACATTTTTTTAAATGTTTTTTTCCCCCTGTTCTTATCATCTGTGTCTTTTCCAATTGTCTTTTAATGAGAGTTAATTGCAATTTTAATTCAGAAAGTCAAACTCAGATGTCTGATCATTCCTGGTTTGTCTCCAGTTTCCTGAAATCGTCACGATGCCACATCGCAGCTGCTCAATAGAAATCAACAACTCCTCCAACTTTTTTACTCTCTCCAACCCGAGGTAACGTAAAAGAGTCACATATACTACAAGCTGCCGAAAATCTACACTAGCAGTGAAGTTTACTGGGGAAAATGGATGTTTTAGTCATCAGTGACCCTGTAAAATGAGAATAATTAGCTTTAGATCCCGATCCCATTAAAGCCATTCACCATTTATAGCCTGTTCAATTCTTTAGTTTTAACCACGATGCAACCATAACAAAAGCTTAGGATACAATCACATTAAAAATCCTTAATACATTAGGGTTTAGGGGAAAAAACAACTTAAACTAAAGCACTCTTTATTCATACTGAATTGGTTCAGCGTTCCTTCTTCTATGGCATTAAATAAAAATAAATTAACAATAAATTAGTGCATATTTCTATTTAATCAATCTATCTATGAATGATATCTACTTCTATTTAAACTTTACTTACAATTATTTAGAGAATATAATGAGTGGAGAGGGAATTATGTAATATGATAATAACTAGATAGAATGATATGATCTTTGCAATCGGCCCATAATACTGATGTGTCCTGGGATGAAATTTGAAGTTTGAATTATCACCCCCCTGATTCCTCAAAGTGATTCGGTCCAGGTGCTGTTTTTCCAGTGGGCGGGGCCAGTGCCTAATGCAAATATTGACAGTCCGCTAGTAGCTAGCAAAGTGGAAGAAACCAACCTAACTAATACGTAGGAGCCAGTAAGTCGTTCATCACACAATCTTTGTTAAAATTCGTCCAAAAATCAGCCTCTATCTTAACAGTCTGCTGTTTAAAATCGGACCTGAAGATCGCTAACAAGCTCAAATGCTGGAAGTTGTCTGTGAGGGGAGGAAGAAAGGAGTAGAGAGAGGGGGGGGGGGGCTTGGGCGTGGGACATCCTCCAAATATTTTCATAATTCTTCCCTGACTCATTGACTCATTTGACTTACATATGAATAAATAAATAAGGAACATGGCTGTAACTACTAATATATTCCTTTTAATACCATTGCTTAAAACATTTGAACATGCTGAGGGCTTAAATCTTTATATAAGTTAAAAGAGGATGGGGCCAACTTTTTATGGTAGTAGATATTTTATTTTTCATGTCCCCTCTCGAAATTAGTCTCTGAAAATTTACTGTTTATTGCCTCTAGTGAAAAAGTGGTCTGATTTGCGCGCGCGCGCGTGTGTGTGTGTGTGTGTGTAGGGTGTTCACTGAGAGCGGCTGCTGTGAGGTCCCCCTGCCGCCCATGTTGGGCTCTTTCTCGTCTGCCAGCGCGATGTTCAACAAGACGACGGGCGCCGCGACGGGCGCTGTTGGCGTCTTCACCTACGACCTTTACAACCCCCAGATGAACGACTACGGCCACGTCCTGGCCGTCATGTTCTCCGTGCCCTACGACCGGAACCTATACTCCAACTGGTTCGCCGTGGGCATCTTCGACAGGGGCGTGGACTGCGACTACAACCTTTACGACATGATGTACAACGGGAACGAGGATCGCTTTGTGAGGAAGAAGGCCGACGGCGCCTCCGTCTCCTACCAGGGAAACATCCTGGTCGTCAGCGCCTCTATGTCGGACAACGGCGAGGCCATTCTGAGGGTAGACATCAACGACAACTGCACGTACTGATGTGCGTTAATTATTAATTAATTAATGAATTAAACGTTAGAGGCGCAAAGCGAGAGGAAATAGGAAGGATGGATTTTATTGATGCCGGATTACAAATAAAAAAATATATATTTGTGTGTTAAATGTCTCATGTCATCTTTGTGTTTCTCTATAATGTAATGTAAATATTATTAATTTACACAATTTATTCACCTTTAAATTAGAAAACTGATATGACACCAACATTCTAGAACACAACTTCTGGCAAGACAGAATTTTTGGTCCAAGACAGTCCCACCACGTTCTGACACCTTGATATTGTAAGAAGTTTTATATGTTGCCTTAATAATGCAGTAAGTATGTCTTTAGGTAAAAAACAGCAGGGAATTAAATGATGGAGTCAATGTATTATTATAAACCTCAGGGCAGGTTTTCGACAAATCATAGAATGTTCTAAAAAAAATAGTTTCTCACACCATTTGTCTACAACATCATTACCACAATTTAATAATTGCTGACGAAGTTAGAATTATGTTATGCATAAGCTTCAGTTTAAATCCATAAAAGCAGGTCATGACAACTGTTTTAATGTAAAATACCTGCTCACTACACTTAATGGGTTTTATATTGGAATGATTGTGATGTGTTTGCAACGTAGGAATTTTCAAACGTGAAAGTGATTGTCACGTTTAGACTCACCGAACACCAGAGCCAGACCGTGAGAAGTCCCCACTGCGATCACACCAGAAACTGTCTGAACGCAGGACATATACAGAGAAGGTCAGGAAAACAAAAACACATTAAATAGAATTTAAACCCTAGATTACTGTCATTATTATTTTCCCATGACTCCAAATCAGCTTAAGATAAATTGTATAATGCAGTCAGCCATCTAACATAATAGAAACAGTGAGGAGTATATTCCTAAATGTTCATCAGATGGATTCATAGTAAAATAAACTAAAACTCACTATTGCAGTCGGCAGTCCAGCATCCACTTTGTCCTTAAAGATAGAGAGATATGATGTATTTTTAGGAAGTGCCAAAATAAATGAACAAATAGTCATCTAAGTAAATGTCTTACAGCAGCTGAGACGATCTGAGCAGAGATGCCCTTTAATAGACTGTGTCGAAGAACGGAGCCGTGAACCGTCGCATTCAGATCCACTGTCCTCTTCTTTCTGTACACAAGCATGTACACACACAAACAGACAAATAAAGAGGATATCCATGTTACTACCTTGTACATGCAACAAGCATGTGACTGGCAAAGGGCAAAAAACAGGAAAGTGTGTATATATCACCCCCAAAAACAACATATCTGCATGTGTGTGTGTGTGTGTGTGTTCATGCCGTTTGAGGTGTGCAGGGTCTCCGCTGTCGGAGCTCGCCAGGGAGGAGGTGTCGCAGGAGTGAGCGTCCATGTTGTCCGTGTTCAGCACACACGTGTCCTCCAACACAAACGGCTCCTCCTCATCCTCCAGCTGCAGACACACGGGTTAACAAAACAAACGCACCACGGGTTAAAAGATTTTAAAAAAAGGGTATACATGGTCGTAATCATTCTTTAAACTTCATAAAGTATTTATATATTGATTAGATTCTGCTCACAGATAGAAAGTAAGATTGGAGAATGTAACAATTTTGATTATGTTTATGCAAGTTAAAAATATATATATTATTATTATATTATAAAGAAGTCGGATGTTGACAAAGTGTGACACAGGAAAAAAAAATGTACTTGACCTCGTTGAGGATGCTCTCCAGCGTGGGAGGTGTGTCCACTTGGGGAATGTCAAACTCCTTATCATCGATCTGAGGACACACGTGTAATAAAACAGAGTCAGCGAGAGGGATGTAACGCCAGGAGCGACTCATCAGCACAAAACTGGTCCACACACAAAAAGAAAACCTGAGAACCACAGGTGAGTTTTCTCTGAGCTCAGCAGAGCTTTTAACATTCTGATTACTCTGAGAAATTGGAGAAATTCACAGTTTAAATATGGATCTCCTTTACTCTGTGATGTCATACTGTAGCTCCGTCTGTAGAAAATAGAAATAGAACAAAAAACAGCCAATCAGTAGAGATTAGGACGTCAACTAATGACTATTAAGATAACCGATTAATCTATTAGTTACTAAAACAATTATTTGATAAGTTGTTCGGTTCATAAAATGATGTTAAATATTGATCAACATTAAATCTTTAGAGCTGAAGATTCAATTACACAATTTATATATATATATATATATAAAATGTTAGGAGGATGAAAACTGCAGATTTGAGACCTTTAAACTCTGAGCACCTGAGTTTCTCTGCATCACGCGCGCGCACGACAAAGACGTCATCACGTGATATCACGTCCTTAACTGACGTCGTGAATAAACAGTTTATAAAGCATTTACAATTCATAAAGTTAACGACACACAGAGCAAACCGATGAGACACGAAGCCAGAACGTGCAGCAGCATCACCCTCATCATCCTCATCCTCATCTCAGGTAACTGACGTTAACTGACGCCGTGACGACATCATCAACGACAACAACAGCACGAGCGTCTCACCGCGTCCACCTCCATCAGGTTGAGCTGAGAAGAAGCAGAAAGGAGGCTGCGAGTGTCCGGAGACTCCGACATGTCTGCGGGTTCACGCACGGTCCCCGCACTCTCGCTGCGGAACCGCTTCTTCTGCGTTTTCTTCCTCGTTGACGTTTTTGTTTTCCCTTCTTCTTCGCTTCGTCTATTAGCGGTTCGCTGACCAGCGGAATTGAGTGCGCACCGCCACCTACTGGACAGGAATGTAATTACAGGACTTCACATATTTCAGGGTAGGATAAAACATAAATAAATAACATCAAATAAAATTTAAGTTTGTTTAGTGACGGTTTATTTCAAACATATAAAAAAATACATTAAAAAATAATTTAAACTAAAACATAACTGTTTAACCCTGTATCATTAAGAAAACTAAAAATGTGTTTTAGAAAATAAAATCACTAGGTGTTTATTATCTAATTATGTCATTTTCTGTCTAGAGTATGTACATAAGAATTCGTAATTTATTCAAATAGATAATTTTCAAAAAAAAAATAAGAACAAATACACAAAATAAGCCTAGAGTAATAGACAAACGTGAATTTAAGCTAAATTAAAATAGAAATAATCACTGTTTATCTAACCCTGTATCTTTAAGAAAACTACAAAACATGTTTTTAAAGATTAAATCACTGGGAATTCATAACATATTAAAATGGTTGATTTTATGACATATCTAAGGCAAATATATGTAAAATATATATAATAACTAAAAAAATAAATTAAAAAAGGAAAAATAAAAAAAATACAATATGTTTATATAAACATACTTAAACGAATCAAATTCATTTGAATGCCGTAACACAGAACACAATTACATTATGGCTCCACATTCATGACATTGTGAATTTGGCCTCGTGCATTTTTACTTAATAACCTGTAATTTCTTGTTCTCTACTATGATTGTGACCAAACGAAATTCAGAAGAACAATATGTTCCAGCTGTTCATACAGCGCCAAACCACAGGAAATACAAATATCTGTTTTATCTTGTGCCACAGTTTATTTTATTAACTTAGGTTTAAATCAATATAATTTAGTTCCACTAAAACAGGAACTTTTTAGTTTTTGATTTTATTCTATAAGAGCATATAGAGTATACAGTTATTCTAAAAGTACATTCATAATTATACATCAACATATTAATATTACAAAATAGTACTACAGGATTGATTTAATTTTACTAATTTAATTCCACTAATTTAATTATACTCATCTATTTGGAATTCTTTTTTAATATGGACATAATGAAATAAGAAATCAAATTAGATTTTCTCTAAAAGACAACCTAAAATGGTACATACTGAACTTTGCCTTTACAGAAACTATTGTAGTTTAATACACAAGCAGTGTCCAGGTTATGCATTTTTAGGGCAAAAGGGTCAATAATTGTCCATAAAAATTAACTTAAAACTGAACAGTAAAAACACTTTAAAACCATTTTCCTAGTTACTGCAGTTTTATTTTACTAGAACAGGCGGAATATTTCTTTAAATACTGCATGCAAAAGCCTGTTACAATCAACAACTACAAAAAAACATATTTCATTACTTTTTATTATTCATTATAGAAATTCTATATTTTTTTCAGGTAACACCTGCAGTTTGGTACAAAGAGCAACGCTCTGCCCCAGTTCTTATTCAGAGATATTTGGTGATTTTGATGCAGAAATATAATCATCACACACACAATTTATCACCCTAACACAAAAAGAGTGTTTCTGGTTTGTTTTTGTAATAATATCTGGACAACGGCAGGTTTCAGTGAGGTGCTCCGCTACAAACCTATTCTGAGCAGGGTTATAGATTCATTCATTCATTGCTTTTTGTCCAATTTGTCGGTAATAACACAGTTTTCACAGCAACCATATTGACATGAAATAGGAGATAAACACAGGTGTTAGCAGTGATGCTAATTAAGGTTCAATTCAGGTCAAACAGAGTCAGGTCGCTGCTATTGTGCCCATTAGCTCACAGGAACAGAGCCGTAATTACACCTGTGTTTACCTACTATTTCATGTCAAAAAGGTCAATAGGTAACAGGAATACAGGCAATTTATTTTAAGTGTCGTACATAAAAAGACGCGGAGCCTGCATGATGCTACAATCATAGCAAAACAAGAACAGAATAAAAGAGACGCAGACATCCATGGTGATCAGTTTAGATGCTGCAGCCCTAAAACAACACGGAATGTCCCTTTAACATCAAACAACATGAAGCTGGAATTAAACACAAACTGAGCTACAGGTGAACTAAATTCATCATACAAAACAACCTTCTGTTGACATTTTAGGGAAAAATCTATGTTTAAAAACGTGATTTAATGGACAAAAAAATGTGCATTTCATTCATTGGGACAATGCCAAAACTGTCGTGTGGTGTAGCCCTAAACACCTATAGTTTAAGTCTCTTAAAAAGGTTTTTCAAAAATTAATTACACATATTATTAAGTATATTCTAGGTGGAATAAATATTTATCATTCAAAAAAAATGATTTTTAGGGAAAAAAAGAAAAAAAAAAATCACACAAATGGACCTTTAAATGACAAAAAACAAGTTTGAGAGACTGTGTGAATGCTTCTGAAAACTGTAAATTAACTTATCTTGTCAAACATGATTTGTCACTGACCCACATAATAATAAAAAGATTAACATAAAATAATAGTGATTGGAGATTTAGATTAGATGTGACAGATGCCCGAAGGTCAAAAGAAGAAAATGTTCTCATCACAACTTTAATAAAAGCCTCCTGTTAACACTCGTCGTCTGAGCCTGTGACTTATTTCTCTCACATTTTGTTCACCAATTAGTTTAAATCTGTGTTCGCGAGCTTCTCTTTGCCAGAGATAATCCATCACCTGACAGCTGCGGCGCGGCGAGATGCTGATTAAACAGAATGTTTATTGCACAGGTGTTTCTGCTGCTCACAATAAAAGGGCTAGAAAAAATGTGCAGTTTTATCGCACAACACCAACGCCACAGATGCTGCAGGATTTAAAGGAGCGTGACTGACGGCAGGATCATTCAGAGCTGTTTCTGTGAAGCAGAGCTGCAACTAACGACTATTCTGATGATTGATTAATCCACTGATTATTGAAATGATTAATCAATTAGTTGTTTGGTTCATTAAATGGTTCAAAATGTTAATCAAAGATGAAGATTCAACCTAAAATGTTGTTTTTTGTCCAGATAAACCATCCACAACACTAAGATCATAAGTTTACTATCATAGAAGAATTTGGACATTTTCCTCTTAAAATGACTCAAATTGATTCATTGATTATCAAAATAGGCAAATAGTTAAAATGTGATTAATGTAATAGTTGGCACCTAATCAATTAATCGACTAATCATTGCAGCTCTACTACAGTATGTTGCCTAGAGGATTGAAATACATTATATTTTGTGTTTTATTTTGTATACACACAACCCAAGAATTTTCTTATTTGAAAATAACAACTTAAAAATCGATTATCATATCAATCACCAACTAATCGATTATTTGATGCGGCTCGGGCATTAGTTGAGGAGCCGTAAGAGATGATGAAGGAGATAAGGAGACATATTTGTGTTTTATTTTGAAATTAATCAGTATTGAGTAGATGGAAACAGAGATTTTTTTCTTTTTTGAATTACTTAAAGCAATTAACAAAATAGCTGATGATTATTGAATTAATTGGTATTGATCTTTAAGGCTCTAATCCTTAGTTATGTAAATCCACTCCCAACTTCCCAAACTGAAAACTTGCTGCAGTTATTCTGCATAACATAAGAAGACATATTTGTGTTTTATTTTGAAAATATTTTGGATTTGAGAAGATGGAACCAGAGAATTTTCTTCTTTAACGTGACTCAAATCGATTAATCGCTGCAGCTCGTGTTGGTTAAGAAGCGGTAGGAGATGAAGGAGATATATTTGTGTTTTATTTTGAAATAAATCTGAATTGAATATATGGAACCAGCGAATTTGGTCTATCAATTAATGTAATAGTGGGCAACTGATCAATTATTGACTAATCGATGCAACTCTAATAGTGTGAAATAAAAATCTGGTTCCCCATTTACAGCCAAAAAGTCTTAGCTAAAACCTAATCAAGATTTCAACATTTGTGTTTTATTTTGAAAACCAGAGATTATCAATTATCAGTACGATCGCCAACTAATCGATTAAACGCTGCAGCTCTAGTGTTGGTTGAGGAGCGGTAGGAGACGACGGAGGAGGGAAGGAGACGAGTCGAGGACGCGTGTGCAGAGTATTGGGCCGCGGCCCGCTGATTCCTTCGACTCCGTTCACCTCCATTCACACAGTAAATAAAAGCATGGAGGCTGTGACTCTCGGGATCTAACGCCGAGCAGCGGGGGGTAAAGACACCGCCGCATGCGCTCTTCTCTTCCTCTCACCGAAACACGCAGGAAGGACGCGGGACGGCGGCGAAACGCGTCTCCCGGCTGGATTTATTTTTTCTCCCCTTCTTCGGTGCGGGTTTTGCGGCGACAGGAGCAGGGGGGGGAGCTGGGGGCCAGCCCGCCGCGCCGAGCATGAAGCGGGCGGCCGGAGCGGCCAGGCACAATGGCCTCGTCTCTCCGCTGGGGAACAACAACTCCGGGGCTTCGAGCATCGTCTCGCCGCCCCAGCAGAGACCCGCGGGCGGCGTCTGCGGGTCCGCCGAGTGCGGAGCCGGCGGCGGGACGGTGGACGACCTGCTGGATTTCTCCAAAGGCCCCGCCGTCAAAACCGAACTGGTGTGCAAATGGATCGACCGAACTTCCTCGAGACAGAGCAGGCTCGGGCGTGCGGGGACGTCCGTCTGCGACCAAAGTTTCGGCTCCATGCACGAGCTGGTGGACCACGTCACCACCGAGCATGTCGCTGCGGGGCTGGAGACGCTCAGTCATGTGTGCATGTGGGACGAGTGTCTGCGGGGAGGGAAGGCGTTCAAAGCCAAATACAAACTCATCAACCACATACGCGTGCACACCGGGGAGAAGCCGTTTTCGTGCGCGTTTCCCAACTGCGGCAAGATGTTCGCACGCTCCGAGAACCTGAAGATCCACACGCGCACGCACACTGGTAGGCTGTCACGATTTGTGCGGGTGGTTCACGCGCTTTGTGCGTGCGTGAGCGCGCGCGCGTGTGTATGTGTGTGTTTGTAATGTTTACACCCCCTCCACCACCACCCCCCCCACATCCCGAGTTCCATCCCGCACAGCCCGCTGACACGCACGGAGAAGAAAGAAAGAGGTTAATAGAGAATGTTCTCAGTGTGCGGGGAGGATTCCCCCCTCCATGTTTACGAGGGCCCCGTCCAGCTCCGAGGCGCATCCGCCCTTCGCCTGCTCCCTTGTCGCCTCGTTTCCTTGAGGAATCACGCGTGTGCGGCTCAGGAGTCACGCAAGGTGACAGGAAGCAGCCGTATGATTATTATGAGACAGGAAAGGGGATGGAGCAGTGATTTGAGTTGAGTTTATTTCCACAACTTTAAACCAGGAATAGTGCTGTAACTAACTATTCCTTTGATAGACAATTAATCAGTTAATTATTGATCAGCTTTGCTAATGATTGACACAATTATAATTTGGCCTAAACATATTCTTTTACCCACATAAAACAATGTCTTCCCTTTTTAATGTGCAACATTTTAATAGCCACAAACTATTCTGTCAGTTTATCTATTGATTATTAAAACAATTACACAAATAGTGTACAATGTCGCTTAGTGTTTCTCAAAGCTGAAGAATTTGGACATTCTACTTAAAAACTAGTCAATTCCATTAATTGATCATAAAGGTAGTTGGTGATTAACGTAATAGTTGGCAACTAATAATTATTTTGCTATATTAATGTTTTCTTTGTTCTTGATAACAATCTTATAATAAAATAACTGAAAATAATATGACAGCGATGATAACCTAATAAGATAATAAAACATAAATATATATATATGCAAAATAAAAAGAAAAATTGTGCATATCAACATGATTAAAATACAAAATATATGGAAAAATTAACAATAAAAATAATGGATAAGTATTTTGATCTGTATCAGTTATTCACAAAATTACTATTCTGTAATATCAATATTCCTCATAAATAGGATTGTTAAAGTCCCATATCTGCACTTTTGATTAACTATCATTATAGTTTCTGTGTCTAGTAGTTTTAAGTTTAATTTGAGTAATTTATGAATAAAAGATGATTAAATTTGAATATTTCTGGTTCCTAAGTCATCTATACAAGTAAACTGAATATTTCATATATATAATTTTGCCAACTTCCTGTTTTTTTTTAAGTTCAAATGATTAATCACTTAATCTGGAAAGTGACTGATCAATTAGTTTAGCTTTTTAAAAGCATTTCAGAATAACACCTCCCTCATTTTATTAAACCTGCGATGTCTTTATTTCTCCCATAATTGGATTTTTCTCTGGAAAATTGCCAAGAAATATGAAGGAATAGAACCATATTACTATTGTAGTAAAAAATCAGGAACCAGAGGTGAAGTGTTTCATGTATTATTCAGAGATACAATCTGCTCAGGTTGTGACACTATTTAATTATCAATATTCCCTCATATTCTCTTCAAATATGTCTGAACAGCATATAAAATGTGTTTCTTCTAATTCTTAAATATACATTATAGAATTATGTTTAAACAGGAGTAAAAGGGAGGTTTATCTCAGTACTAAAGTAGCAGAAATAGCTGCTCAATAATAAGAATTGAACATTAAAACTGACCAACATCGGCTCTGTAATTAAAGGGATTTAAACCTTTGAAAATATAATGTTAATGAAATAAGGAGGAGCAGCGTCAATTTTTTTTTTTTTTTTACAAAAAAATGTTAGTGAAACTATCATTATATTGGTGTTCTTCCTTCTTAAAGTGAATAATGACGATATATTGATATTGTTTTATTGCTGTAGCCACTAACTGATAAATTTCAGATGATTTTATGGGTCAGCTGTTATGGATAAGTCACCAGGAAGTCAATACAATGTTCAAAAGTGTTGATGGTATATTAAACTATTGTATTGATACTAGAAAATCGCTCTAAGAGCCAAACATATTGTGACTCCCACCCAACATTCCTGTCATAAACGTATTGAATACATGCTCCATTGTGTGATGAAAAGTATGAAAGCATGGGAAGTCTTTTATGAAGAAGTCAAAGTCCTCTCTTAGGGGCCGTGCACGCCAACGCAGGTTTTTTTTTTTAAACTGTGCGTTTCTCGGCACGTTTTCGCCCTTTCATCCACACATAATAGTTGTGGGCTCCTGAAACTGGATTTTTTGTACCTGGAGTCTAGGTGAACCTTTTTTTCTAAAAAAAAAATCGGGTTTCAGCAGTCATGTGGATGGGAATTACTGCAGTTATTTCTTCTTCTTCTGGGTTTTAAGACAGTCGGCATTCAAAAAGATGCATTACTACCATCTGCAGGACTAGTACTTTATTGTACTATATCCTACCAGTGTCTCCCCACACACTGAGTAGCCTTGTTTGGTGCTAAGGGTCATTTTAGGAGGAGGAGGGGGTCGGACTTAATTGCGGTCTTAGCCGGGCCAATTCAAGCGTACCCCCATTGACAGGCATCTGTGGCTGTCCTCTTGCTCTCTTTGTGAGCGTTTGAGCAAGAATGGGGGGAAAAAACAGCAATGGTTCAGGCGGGAGAAAAAAGGAGGCAGAATTAATTTGTAGCACTTGGTTCTCATTCTGTGGCACTGCACCACAGATCGGTCACCACTGATCGGCCGACTCTTTTTTTTTTTTTTTTTTTTTTTAGACATAATTTAGTGTTGACGATGTTAGACGTTACACTGCATGACGGTAAGCAGCAGTGCCATCGCCCCCTACATCTTTGGCATGGGCATTAGATTTTTTGAGGCAGGTTTTGCAGGCTACATGTGTTCAGAAATAATTTTGTGTATTCAACCAGTTCAACATTTACTGAACATTTAATGAAAAAAATCTGGCCAAAACATTTTTAAGGACAGACAAAGGCTAAAACATCACCTCCTTGGCAGAGGTAATAATTGATAGAAATATGTTTGGGAGCCAAGGAGGAAGCAGCAATGTTTTATTTCATTTTATTTGGACAAACTTTGTGTAAAACATTCAAATTTATATTGAAATATTTTCATTTTTGTAATAATGATGTGGTTATTGATGATCTATAGGTGAGTAAAAAGTATTGGTTGGAAGTTTAAGAAGCTCTAAAACTTGTAATACAGTTTTAAAAAGCATTCATCGGGTCTCTAAAAATGTATATTTTGTGTTGATTTTGCTTTCTTTTTTATTGTTGCTTCTGTTATATGTAAAAAAAATTCACCTCCTATCCAGGAGGCTTCTTTAGATCTTGGATTTAAGCTTGATTGATTGATTGATTGGGTTTACTCTGATAACGCTGTGATGATTTGTTTGCAGGGGAGAAGCCGTTCCAGTGTGAGTTCTGCGAGCGGCGTTTCGCCAACAGCAGCGACCGGAAGAAGCACTCACAGGTCCACACGGCGTCCAAACCCTACGACTGCAAGGCCCTGGGCTGCACCAAGTCCTACACCCACCCGAGCTCCCTGCGCAAACACATGAAGGTCCACGTCAAGTCCTCGCCTACCTCCGAACCCCACGACCCGTACGACCCCGTCGCCCCCCACCAACACCAACAACCTCATCAGGCCCTCGAGCCGCTCGACCTGAAGATGAACCGCCTCTCCCCGTCGCTCCCCGGCAAGAACTTCCCGCTCCTGTCCGGCCACTCGCTGGACATGGAATCGGCCGCCGAGGCGGATCACAAGCTGCTGCTGAGGAGCTCGTCGCCCATGGCAATGCCGCTGGACCTTTCTCTGTCGGGCCTGAAGAGCCAGCTGGCCCAGCGACAGCAGGGCGGCCGGGCGCCGCGGCGGAGCCAGCGCTCCGTCAACCCGGCCTTACCTCAGTTGTCTAACATTAAGGAGTGGTACGTCTGCACCAGGACTACAGAGCCTCACTTTCCCCTCCTCCACCCGGACCACATCAAATCAGAACCTAGCGATGACGAGGAGTACGTCACGTAGGCCCGGAAGGCGCCGGCGACGTGTGATGTGGACGCGACAGAACAGACCTCACGTGTTGTCAGACGCGGGTCGTTGTCAGGTCAGGGATCGGAGGACGCTTGCTCTGTGGAATCGCGGTTGCTGTAGTTTTCCCAGAACCAGCAGTTGTGCGCTTCGACTTCCTGAGATGGGGAAAACAAAAAGCTGTGATCTGAGGCTCTTTTTTCTGTTGTTTTTTCTTTGTTTTTTTATTACAATCTGAGATACTTGTGGACTCAGAGCGACGGCTCGGAGGCTGCAAAGAGGAGGACAGAAATGCATTCGCCATGGTTACGAAACAAAAAAGGCAAACCTGCAAGTTCTCTAAATCAGTGTTGGCTAGCTAATGTGAACTAACAGGGGGGGATGACGCTGTACACATGGACCGGAAAGATACGACGATGGCATGCGTGTACAAAAGAACCTGCAGAGAGGGAACCGATTATTGACCAATTTATCTAAAGAGCTCGATCTCGAATGAAGCAATTCTCAAGGGCTAAATTGACACTGATGGAAAGTGGTTACCCTGCTATTCCCCTCGAGCTCATGGTAGCACTGTACATGTTAACGCTAGCGGGCTCCGAAAACGGCCGTTTGGGACCCGCCGGGGTCTCGGTCTGCTTCAAACAAAGCGTGGGTACGACCGCGGGTTCAGCCGCCTCCTGCCTGCATCTCACTGCCTCCCCGGCTCGTCTTCGTTCTCGTCATCTTCGTTGTACGCCAACGCGTCTCCTGGAAAGACGTTCACCGTGTTTCACTCGACGGTTTAAGACGGAAATCACTGTGGTAGAGTTAAGGGAAGTTTTTACAGCAGTTTCTGACACAAATGTCTGCTTTGGTGTGGTCGTATCTAAGGAATATCACACTAATACATTCATCCAAAAGACAAGTCAGACAATGCTTTTTCCAAAAACACATAACTTAGCTTTTTTCCTGTTATAACTATATCAAAGTTGGTGTGTTACTCTTCATCATAAGGTCAAATTTTAAATAAACTGGTGTCAAGTCTAAAAATTAATTTGCTTTATCCATAACAAGATTTTAACAGCAAGTTACGTATGTTTTTATTCAGGAAGCAGCATTTTGAAGGCATTTTTTTTTTAAAGAAAAGGACTGCATGTGCAATACGAGAAGTACAATGGATGCAAAGGTATTGAGTGATGAGACAGATAATTCATAACTATATTTAGTTGTATTGGGACACAATAAGTTTTATTACTAAGAGAAATGTTTCTGATCAACGGCATTTTATACTTATGCTTATCTACATGTGCTTTTTAGTGCATTGTTGGCAGCCATTTAAAAAAAAAATGTGAAAAGGCTGATCTGACTTGTCTCTTTGGATGATTTTTTTCCCCTTGGTCGTAAAGTACGTTTACACCAAAGCAGACATTTGTGTCACAACTTACAGTAAACACACATTTTTTTTGTCCTTTACCTCTTCTACTATTCTGCAAAGAATAAAAAAAACAACACCCTGAGCCGGATGATCCAACAAACATTTTGTTTGAAGCAAACTGAGGCTTTTTTACTAACAAACCATTAGTTGTAACTTGTTGGGAAATGTGTTTTGTTCCATCACAGCCAGCAGTGGCGCAGCACTCTGACCCTTCTTTGTACTGATTATCAAGTGTCTCCTTAACCTTTTCAGCGCTATGGACCTTTCACCTGCATCCATTTACCCTCCATTGACAATTTAGTCAAGACCTTGAGGTTTCCAAAATTACCATATATGTGATACACTTATTCCTTTAACATGAAAATGTGTATTAAATGATGCACAAGAGATTCTGTATTTTTTTTTCTTTTTTATCATCTTGGATTTTAGTATTTGAGTCAATTTTAAAATCAAGAAAACAGATTGAAGTGAGTGTGTGTCTCAACACTTTTCAAATGATTAAAAAGTTACTCATTAATGTACATTACTTGTATATTGAATAGTTAGGACATTTATTTGTTTAAACGGATTTATAAGCCATTTTAAGAAGATTCTGGTTTCTTATGAAATCTCAAATCTGGTGAACCTTTGCTGATATTTACTCTTAAGTTACAGCTGAAGCAGGAAGTGAATCTGTGAACTGTGGAGGATGTTATCGATAGTTTTAAGCCAGAAATGTATCTGTTTCCCCTTCCATTTAGTCAAATTGTTCTCAAGCTTTTAAATTGGTGACCACATTATTTCCTTAAGGTTGGAATTTTAAACTGCAGAAGCTCTTGTTGAAATCACTATTTTTCTCAAAATCCCCAAATTTTTTTGTGTTCTTGTGATAACGAGTTAATTTCTCAACTGCAATCAAGCCAACAACGCTGAACCTGGATTTGATGTCTTTATTTCAAAATAAAGCACTTTGTGAAACCTTCATTCTGTTTGTAAAAAAACAATATAAAAAGAGATTAAACAATTAAAAAATACTTTGTATATCTGGGGTTTTCTGTTGTACTGGAATTGAGGTAATGATTTTTTTTTTAAGGTTTTAAATATTATTTACCCACAGCCTGAAAAGTTGTAATGCAGAAACTATCAAGTTACTATCAGAGAGTTAAAGTTTACATTTGTGTGTGTGTGTGTGTGTGTGTGTATACATATATATATATATACACTGACATTATACAGATTTTTAGTGTTGTTGGCTTGACAATGCAGTTAATAAATTAAATTAACGATAAATTGTCTTTGTTATCTCGGTTAAATAAATGGAACCACAGGGCTTCTGTAGTTTTGCCCTGTGACCTTGCACAGGTGACGTCTCTGTAGAAGCTGTATAGTTAATGGATGGACGGCGATTCCTTGCATGCAAATGCAGCTCGATTTCATCTTCTGAATGACATCAGAACACTTCTCGGTGTCAAAAGAGCATTGAGTACTTACAGTCTATCAGTTAATGGAAAAATGTCGCGTAATTAAATGCAGAACACGAAAATCCCTAGTTTAATCACACAAGTGCAGAGTGGTAGTTCTTCGGTTCGTAGGAGCCAAGTGAATCTTCTGATTCATAAATACACTCACATCAGTGGTTTAAAAGCTCTGAAGCAGCTCGGCCAATCACAGCGAAGAATGACGACACTCGCTATTAGTCTGATGTGTGTATAAAAGATTGTGTAACTCCGGGAAGGTAAGTACTCAGTCTTCCAAGCAACTAAGGCTGCAAGTAACAACAATTTTGATAGTCAAATTATACATTTTCTGTTGAAATGATAAACTGTTTAGTTGTTTGGTTCATGAAATGGTGTAAAATGTCGACCATTGTTTCCCAAAGCTGAATAATCTGTCTTTTTTTTGTCCAGACCAACAGTCCACAACCCAATGATCATCAGATCAGTTTACTATTGTAGAAGACTAAATTAACCAGAAAATAATCAGATTTGAAAAACTGGAACCAGAGAATTAGGGCATTTTTGTTGATTAGTTGATTATTAAAATAGTTGCGATTAATGTAAAACTTGGCAACTCATTGATTAACCAACTAGTCGTTACTGCACCACTGTGGACCTGAAGCACAGTTACTGCTGCTGTTCTCTATAAACACACAAAGTGAGGTAGACTGCTCAATCTAAAAAGCAGCAGACAGCAAAACAAAAATTTAAATTAAACAAAGCCACATATACCCTTAACTCACATCATATGCCTATAGGTGCTGCAGAAATTTTAGACCACATGATTCAAAACAGATGGAGAGAAACAGGAAAATGCTGGCAAATTGGATTTAAACAGGTGACTGGACATGTGTTCACACCAAAAGACCATCAGGACTGGACAGATGTTTTCTGAGAGCAACAGACACTAAGCAATCAGTAAAGTGGCTTCTTAGGAGCAATCTGTACGATAAAAGCGTTATGAATCACCGTGCTGGTGCTCAGTGAGTCACAATTACTTATTACTTTAGTGGTGTCTCTTGTTTTTAAACACCCGTGTAACGGCAGATGGAGCCAGAGGACACAGATTCATCAAACTGACTGAAACTCTGAACTAAAAGCTGATAAACGTGAGGTGAAGCTAAATATTTGTCGGTTCCAGAACAGCCAACCTGAGTTTAGTTTATCAACTCTGAGTATGTTCACACTTTGAGTTCAGCTTGGATATTAATCCACATTTGTGAGGATGGTGCACATTTATCTTAAAAAATAAAACATCCTAAACAATAAAGTCATCCATTAATTCATCTTTTATCAGACTTAAATCTTCTAAACGATGATATATTGACAAATCTGATTAAATCGGACTGCAAGCAACATTACATTTTATATATTTGTTCAGCGGTAATCTGACAAATCACAGGAGACAGTGACTGAAGATATAAAATATAGTTATTCTTAAAACATACACATTAAAATAAAAAAGCCAAAAAAGAAAAAAAAATATTACATAAACTGTTCTATAGCCTATATGTTGTGTATAAATAAACTTTTTATTATTATTATTATTATTATTATTAATCATTAGACTACTTTAGTTTTGTAAATAATTCTAGTTTAGGTACTTTGTAGGTACTAGGTGGAGACTATGTTTTAAATTACAATTAGATAATATTAGTGGATCAAAACTTCTAATAAAAAAAGTGCAGATTTAGGAACATTACAAGCCTGGAGCTGATGTTTAACATGTGTGGAATTCATCTTGTTTCAATAAAGTTGCAAAGGGAGAAGAAAAAAAGTGATCGGAGGGTTCACGCCTCGTTCTCGGCCAATCCGCTCGCTCTAAAGCGATAGGTCATCACGTCGGTGCGTAACGTCAGTCGTCGGTCGCAGTTCGGGGCAACATGGCGACGCACAGTGTCGCTCCACATCTGAACAGGCTGCTGTTCGCTGTGAAGGTGAGCTGAGCGACACGCGACGTGCAAACTTTTGCTCCTCAGGCGTTCGGCTCCATCACTTACCGACTCGAAATGCGTGATTTTTTGTCAACTTGCTGCAGGTTCTTCCGGACGAGAAATAAACGGCGTTTGTGTGTCTATTTAAAGATGGAAGTGATCGTATAGGTGCATTTCCATCCTGTTTTATAGAGACGTCAGCGGTATCGCTGTCAACGGTTCGAACCAGAGTTATATACACACAATGCCGATGTATCAAAACGTTAACCAGACCGCCATATTGGTCCGGTGTTTCGTTACAAGCGTTGACCCTGTTAGCTGGCGGCTGTGTTGTCATAGTGACGGCAGCGGTTTGATTGGACGCGTCGTTTAAGGGTTAATCTACCTCAAATAGAATTTTATTTCTCACACAACTGGTTATAGGGCTGCTCATCACATATTTGTTTTATTATTTATATGGCAAATAAAAGGCTGTTTAATATTTAAAAAATGCTGAATAAATATTTATTTTTAGATAAAAAGTTACCAAACATCCAAATACATGTGTTTAAGTGATTATTGGACTTTATTTTCTAGAGCTTTTTAAATCTAAACCTATTATTGTACCCTGTCACATACCATACAGCACCTCTAATTGAATAAATTATCTATATCTATGTTTTGCAGCATGCTTCATTCCTGTCCAGATGCTGTGCAGTGCACAGCAGAGTTCAATATTCTACAGTCTACAGCCCCAATGAAAAGGTACAAAATCTGTACTTGTGTCTTGCAGGAGCACATTGATCACATCTTTTATCTAAATTGAATTTTATAGCTTGTACATGTTTTTTCCACATACACATTTAAAGTTATATTTCTGTCTTGTCTAATCAATTCCAAAAAACACCAAGTGTGAATAACAATGCTGACAATCAGCTGGAATCATGAGAAATGCAAGAAATGTATGAAACTCACCACATTCTTCACCTCTTCCCTTAAAACTGTCAGCATCTTCATCTACAAAACTTGCCGCACATTTTTCAGTTTTTTTTTTATTATAATATTTTGACTGTCTTTAAGGCGACTATATTGGACATTTTCTGCTGTGAACATGAACAGTGTGTGTGTGTATATATATATATATATATATATATATATATATATATGACCACGCTCAGTAGTTAGGGGTTAAACAAAATGTTTGTTTCTTTCCACAGACCTTTGATAAGATCCTCATCGCCAACAGAGGGGAGATCGCTTGCAGGGTGAGAAACGCTGTAAATGAAATCCAACAGGAAGGTGTTATTTAGACACATTAATTCAGTAGCTGAAACTTGATTTGTCTTAATTTGAATTAATTACATCAAAATTTATTGACTAGACCAGTAGAGTCAAACACCTATAAAAGACATGTGGACAAAAAATATGTTTTGAATATCTACACAATTAACCTTTAATTTGTAAAAACAAAAAGTAGATGTGTCCTGGTCCATTTTTTTCGGTCACATGGTCATCAACCAATAGACCAGATTGGACACTTTAGCGAGTCGGTTTTGACACCCTTTGACTACACTCTAAACTGTGAAACAAACTGAATCTTCAGTTAGGCTACAGCAGGAGGCACAATGTGATTAAGATTATAAAAAAGTGGATTTTCCTACAGAGTGAAGCATCAGTCCTAACATTGTGTGTTTTTCAGGTGATGAAGACATGCAAAAAAATGGGCATCAAGACTGTCGCCGTTCACAGCGACGTCGACTCCAGCGCTGTGAGTCGTCGTCTGTGTTTACGCAAAAAATTCCCTAGTGGAATAGACATTAACAGTATGCTAAGCGTATACTTTTGTGCCAAGTTTGTGTCTGATTGTTATGTGTGTGTGTGTGTCTAGGTTCATGTGAAGATGGCGGACGAGGCGGTGTGTGTCGGCCCCGCTCCCACCAGTAAGAGCTACCTCAACATGGACGCCATCATGGACGCCATCAGAACGACTGGAGCACAAGCCGTACGCATCTGAATTGATATTTTGCTCTTGTTATACACGTCACTGACATTCTGTCCAGTTGACGGAGTAGAAAAATATAGAGAACTTTACTATATATTTTACTATAACAGCTTTTTTATATTCAATAATGCATTAGGAGACTTTTATTGATTTTGTTTCATATCCATCTGTGAGACACTTTTATTAAGTGAATGATTATTTTGATGTAACATGAATAAATCAAGTGTTTTAATTGGTGTTTATATCTGAGAAGTTCTTAAGTTAACTTTATATTTTGTGTTTTTTGCCATTTTTGTAATTATTTTCTTTATCGAGCCTTTATCTTGGTTTAGAATGTAACTTTATACATGTGCAAAAATATAAACTGGGTTATAAAGAAAACAAACCTTTTATAAATCATGTTTTCTTTCTTTTCTGTAAAGGTTCATCCTGGTTATGGTTTTCTCTCTGAAAACAAAGAGTTTGCAAAGCGACTGGTGAGTAAAACCAGAGAATTAACAACAAATAACTTGCATGCATAAGTCCTAAATTTGACCTATTTGTGACTTTTGTTATTTTCATTACCATGAGCTGATGCATTCATAGAATAAAAAAAAAAAAACTTTATTCCTCTGTTTAAATAACACAGGACATAGTGGGAACATGACAGCAGCATTAGTTTTCTGTCTAAGCCTCACAGAATGTTTTAGGAATGTAGAATAACTGGCTGTCTTAACGTGTAAGGACCTTTAAGCGAGATATTTAACTCCCAGAATTTCACCACGACTTTATATCTGTCAGGAAAAACAAGAAAATGTTAAGTGGAAACATTCAGGTTACCTGCCCAGAATGTTCTGCGAACATAACCTATTTTTTCAGGTAACTGTGGACAGTAAACAGGATGAGATTATATAAAACCTCCTAATGTGAAATACACCTGAAGGCTCATACCAGATCAGCTTAATAAAGAGAATTTGACTCACACTTATTTACTACTATACAGATATCTATTCACCTTTTATTTTTGACCTTGTCCTCAGTGTGTGTGCGTGCCTGCGCGATAACATAATCTCATCTCACCTTGAGGTGCAGTTAAATCTACACTAAACTTCACCCTTCCTCAGTGGCACTTTATTTATTGCTTGTTTGATGCAATAGTTTAATATTCTGACCTCAGCTGCACAAACATGAGATAGATATTATTGATCTTTTCATCTCACTCTCTGAAGGAATATATAATGATAATCCTATTTATCAACATGTGTCATCAATAGTAGTTACTACCACATGGAAAATAACCCCCCTGTGCATTCTCTATGGTATGTGAATACAATTGATGAATTATCTTGTTTTTGTTTTTGCTAGGCTGCAGAGAATGTGACGTTCATCGGCCCAGACACCCACGCCATCCAGGCAATGGGGGATAAAATTGAAAGCAAATTGATCGCCAAGGCGGCGAAGGTTAATACCATCCCAGGATTCGACGGCGTCGTCGGGGTACGAGCACACGGGACATGCAGACATGTTGAGAAAACTCCGATTGGTTCACTGTTAAAACATAATATAGAGATGTATGACGAGGAAACACTTTTACATTATGAATAACCATTACTTTTCCCTCTCTATGTCAGACTGTTGATGAAGCTGTGAAGATTGCAAAGGAGATCGGTGAGTTACCACTCCTCTACAGAATAAATCACCGTGATCACGCCCAGTTCTACTGTCTGACTCAGAGAAGCTGTGATTTATTCTGTATTTAATCTTTCTTTGCAAACTGCAGCTCTCTTATCACACTGTGCTACTGAGACACTTGTTCACATTGGGGCGTTGAGTATATATTTGAGTAAATTATGCGTTTAAAGATGCATGATATTGGATTTTCGCTGATATTTTACAACTAGTTTTGTCTGATATATGCTCTCTAAATGTATTGTTAAAATTAAGCCAACAGTGTCATACAGAACTGTGAGATTCATCCTACTTTATCCGGTTTGGCTGATGCTCTCTTGCTAAAACAATCCTGACAACATGGGGATGATGGCTTGTTTAAAAAAAAAAAAAAAAGGCTCCTCCTCACATTACTTTCACTGAGGGATTATTATCAATAGTAACTTTGCCTACTTCCATATGCACATAATTAAAGCAGCATCTTACTCGTCTGTCATTATCAGCAGAAATGTTAATTTTGAGCCTTTATCGGCCGATTATTGATGACCACGACATCGTCTGCATCCCTAATTGTGGTCTGCTTTATTCTTGTTGCTAGGATACCCCGTTATGATCAAAGCCTCTGCAGGAGGAGGAGGAAAAGGAATGAGGATTGCCTGGAATGACGAGGAGACAAGGTACCTTTCAAACCCTTTAAATACTACTTTTTACGTGTACTACCTCATATCCTGCTTCAACTTTAAGAGCTGCTTTAGAACCATGATGGAGAATATCACTGTAATGCCTGTATGCATCTGTTTCAGGGAAGGTTTCCGTTTCTCGTCTCAAGAAGCAGCCTCCAGCTTCGGAGACGACAGGCTGCTCATTGAGAAGTTCATAGACAACCCTCGACATATAGAAATACAGGTAACACACACACACACACACACACACACACACAGTAACTAAATACCTGGTTCTCGATTTTGTACCACGAGGCCTTCAAGAATGTTTTCACGCCCTTCCTGCAAGACAGCACATGCACATTATATGTATATATTTTCTCTCTTTTTTTACATGAATGAATTGAAAATTCTGCATTTTTCTAGTTTGTCTCTCTTAAATCTGAGAAGAGTGTCCAGATCCCTGGCTGAGCTGTCCATACACTAAATGCTTGCTTATAATGAAATTCCTTACATAAATCCACAGGTATCTGAGGGACAAAATTAAAGCAAAAGTAAGAATCTACAAAAACAATGAGAAACACTGTCTTTGCTTGTATAGGTGCTGGCTGATAAACATGGGAACGCTCTGTGGCTGAATGAGAGAGAGTGTTCCATCCAGAGGAGAAACCAGAAGGTGGTGGAAGAAGCTCCCAGGTTAGACACTAGTTATTCTTCAATCCATATGCAAGAGCTGTTTGCACAGAAGTGTGAAGCAAAAACTGCAAAATGGAAAATTAGACATGATTATATATGATCTTCATCTCTAGATTCAATTCTTTTTGTCAAGTTGCTTGTATTTATACATATTAAGTAGATAAATATGATCCTGATCATATATAAATACCATAACACACTGGTCCTTTAAAAGCATGATCTGTTAAACAGTATTATTTTATTTTGTAGAAATAACTTTTCTCAACATGGAAATGCAACCCTAAAACAGTCCATGATCACCAAAGACAGATATCTCTGATACCAATGATCATCAGTTTATTATTATAGAAGACTAAAGAAACAAGAAAATAATCAGATTTGAGATTCTGAAATAAAAGAATTTAGATGTTTTATTCTAAAAATTACTCAAGTTGATTATCACAGTAGTAGCAACTAATTTAATAATTGATTAATCTTTGAAGATCTACTTTTTCAAAGTTTTTCCATTTTTTTTTTTGTGTGTTCCAGTACGTTCCTAGACCCAGCCACCCGGCGGGCGATGGGTGAGCAGGCAGTGCAGCTGGCCAAGGCTGTGCAGTACTCGTCCGCCGGCACCGTGGAGTTCCTGGTGGACTCCAAGAAGAACTTCTACTTCCTGGAGATGAACACACGGCTACAGGTCTGTGTGAGCCTCTAGTATTTTAATGTATGGAGTATGATTAACCAGCTCAGTGATGGATTTCAGTGGCTAAAGTTATACTTCTACGCCTGTGTCTTCTCTGAATAACCTTTGACCCCAGGTGGAACATCCAATCACAGAGTGTATTACCGGCCTGGACCTGGTGGAGCAGATGATCCGTGTTGCCAAGGGTCACCAACTGCAGCACAAACAGGAAGATATTCCAATAAACGGCTGGGCCATAGAGAGCAGAGTCTATGCAGAGGTGTGTGTGTGTGTCCGTTAGAGCTGCAACTATTGACTATTCTGATTGTCAAAACCACTTAATTGATTAGCTTTTTGATTCATTAAATGTTGTAAAATGTTGTGTCCAGAACAGTCCACAACCCATAAATTACCAGTTTTCTAATATAGACAAATGCCTCAATCAATTATCAAATTAGTTGAAGATGAATGTAATAGTTGGCAACTAATAACAGCTTATAGTAACACTTTATAGTTTGTACAGAAGGTGTAACTAATGACTATTTTGATGTTGATTAATCAATTATTAAATCAATTAATCGATTACTTGTTTGGTTCAAAAATGTCCAGCAATTCCTCAGTATCTTTCGATCTCAAGCATATTCAGTAAATATCTGTGATCTATACTATATCATTTTAATCTGATATTAATTGATTACTGTAGTTGTTTGGTTCATAAAATGATGTAAAATGTCAATTACTGTTTCACAAAGCTGAAGATTCACACACAAAAATGTCTGTTTTTGTCCTGACCAACAATCTTAGTATAACTTTGATGTCATTTGTTCTAGGATCCTTACAAGTCTTTCGGTCTTCCCTCCATTGGACGATTGTCAGAGTACCAAGAGCCAAACAACCTCAGCAAAGTAAGTTTCTGTTTGTTTGTGACATCTTTTCACATTTAACATTTAATGGCCTACATAACGGATCAGAGCCTTCATTCCTCATGAGCCTGTAGGTTTATGTGACTCAAAATATAGATTTTTATATCTCTCAGGTCCGTGTGGACAGTGGAATCCAGGAGGGAAGTGACATCAGCATCTACTATGATCCTATGATCTCAAAGGTCGGTGGTTTATTATAGTAGAAAGTAGATTAAAACAAATGCAACCATCACACATAAAGGTGTGTGGTTCTGCATTAATTAACGTCTGCTGGTATCTGTTTATAGTTGGTCACTTATGGAGCTACGCGAGCCGAAGCCCTCGCCAAGATGGAGGACGCTCTGGACAACTACGTTATCAGAGGTACGCCTCAGATCAGATGCTCTTCAATTTTTTTTTTTTTTTTTTTTTTTTTATCTTTCTCCAACAAATGTGTTTGTTTCAGGTGTGACCCACAACATTCCCCTCCTGAGGGAGATCATCACTCACCCTCGCTTCATCTCCGGGGACATCAGCACCAACTTCCTGCCGGAGGTTTATCCCGACGGCTTCAAGGGTCACCAGCTGCAGGCCGACGGCCACCGGGAGCTGCTGGCGTCGGCGGCGGCTCTGCACGTCACCGCTCAGCTGCGTTCACAGAAGGTCCTGGGAAACCAGAGGTGAGGAAATTTTTTTTAGGCCCGTCTTTTGGCTATGGCCACAATAGCCACCTGTTAGCATGAGGAATAGAGTAGCAGCTAAATGGGCTAAAGTCTCAGTGTGTGGTTTTTGAGCAAAATTACACTAATATACATTCTGGGATTCAATCTTTCTTTGTGGCAAGGACACCTAAGACTTACACAAATTACACCATAGACCCCCATTTGATAAAGCGCATGAAACCAATGACAAAAATCTTATTCTGTTACTTATGGATAGATTAAATATTCCTCTTTTTGCTGAGAACCACCTCAAGGACCTCACTTTGAACTACTGCTGTAAAACACCATTCCTGTTTAAAATCATCAGCACCAAAATTAAATGGGAGTGAAAAGCTATCGATTGATTAGATAGATGCAAGAAATCTATTAACTGGACTCACATTCTGTTTAAGACTTTAGGAGCTTTCTCTTCTGAGACAAACATCAGCTTGATAAAGGTCTGGCAACAAAACATCACAATAAATTGTGGCAATTAATCAAAAATCACTTTTATACTATATTTATTTTCTTTCAGCCAGTGTTGGGGACACGTGTGCTTTAACTCTCTTAAAAGGGTTTTAAATGTAAAGACACATTTAATTAACTATTTTATACTCTAGTTGGATTGAATATTTAATATTTCACTCTGTTTACACCATTTGACATTTTCTGTCAAAAATTTCACACAACATTGTGACTTTTTTTTTAAATGTACATTTTGAAGGGACCTGATGAAGCTTCTTAAAACTGTATTTAGTAATTAGTTGGGATCTGATGCATTAACAGAGACATTATAAGTCCTTAAATTACTTTTTCCTTACCTGTGAAGACCCTCCATGGCCATCACTGCTGTTTTATTATGTAAAGTTTTTTTTTCTTTTTTTTTTTTTTAAATGTGAGCACTGGCAGAAATTAAGAAGTGGGTTTATAACTAGCTAGCTAGCTTAGCTTACTACAATTAACATCTATGTCATCTTTTAGCTAAAGTCCTTAGACTTAGAATATACGATATAGAATTTCTCTACTTTAACATTTAAAATTTAATATAACATTTAATAATTTCTACCTGTAACAGCATTAGTCAACTTACATGGTTTATCTGTAAAATCCTTTTAAAGTTCTTTGTTTTTCCGTTGGTTTGTTAAACATGACGCAGATCAGCGGCGTCTGTTTCCCGCCTAAACTACGCCTGCTCATGGTGCGTTTAGAGGCGGCTCGGAAAAACGCGAGTTTTTTTTTGTTTGTTTTTTTAATTAAGCGGTTTAAATGGCACAGATTCACCTCCTCAGCTACATCCATGCTCATGACTGGATAAAATTACTAACTATTTCCAAAAGGTTTGGTTTGTTCTACATGTCATTCGCATAGATACTGTGATGCAGAATAATTTAGTATTTAGATATTGCAGCTTTTCATCTAATTTCCATTGTGGTAAAATACTTTTAGGTATTTCTGAAAATGGGAAGGTTCTTCGGTTGTGATTGTGTGTGTGTGTGTGTGTGGCTATTAGTTTAACATGAATTCAATTTATCATGATTATAATTATTCATAACTTTAAGTATCTCGTGTCATGACTACATTAATGACGTTTATGGGACAATGAGGAAATTGTCATGTGGTGTAACTATGAAGAACTTATAACCAGATAGTTTAACTCTCTTAAAAATTATTTAAAAAATAAAAAAAACACATGGTCTCAACTAGTTTTATATTCTAGGTGGATTCAGACCAATGGACTTTTAAATGCCTTTTTTGCAGGCTGTCCTCCATGCCAGTGGTGTGCAGCAGCTGGGATCTGTGTGTGCAGCTCGGAGACGATCAACACGCTGTGAAGGTCACGAAATCAGGAGATGTTTATTCTGTGAGTACTTATTGTTGATTTATGCACAAATTAATTATTATCACATCTATGCTGTGGTTCCGAATCTAGTCTACCCGGTGAATAGACAAATATTGAACTTTACAGCAGACTTCAGTAGTGTTTGTTTTACTGATAAATCATGCTGCTTCAACTCTTCTGATGAGTCTAAGCTGTCAGAACGTTGCATAACAGAATTATATATTTTTCTCTGCAGGTGGAGGTGGACGGAGGGACGGTGGAGGTCAGAGGGCAGTGGAACCTGGCCTCTCCACTGCTGCCACTCACCATCAATGGAAGCCACAGGATGCTGCAGGTAACGCGCGCACACACACACACACACACACACACACACACTTTACATAAATCACAATGATTTTTCTACCCATTTAAACTATTTTCTCTTTTCTATTTCAGTGTTTGTCCAGAAATGCTTCAGGAGACATTGTTCTGCAGTACCTCGGCACATCGGTAACTATTTCACATCATTGTATTCCATGACCGAATTACAACTTTAACTAAATATTGTTTTTATGTATGTGACTGAATTGATAATTCTTTTCAAAAAATATCATTATGAGGAAATCTGATTATTTATAGCAGACTTTAGCCTCCATTTTTCAAAAAGTATAAGTCAGTGAGATAATCTTAGCATAGTGTTCTTTTGTTCTGTCTTGAGTATCATTAAAATGTGATTTCCTGCTCCTTAAGTTGTGACTCTGGTGGCTGGTTGTGTAGTTTAAGGTGCGCGTCCTGTCCAAACTGGCCGCCAAGCTGAACGCCTACATGCCGGAGAAAGTCCCAGAAGACACCAGCAGCATCCTGCGTTCCCCGATGCCGGGCTCCGTGGTGGCCGTGTCCGTCAAGCCGGGAGATACGGTAACGCTCAGATGATCCCAGGTTTAAAAACACGCTATGCAGTGCTAAGGACTGTTCTCATTCACTGTGTGTGTGTGTGTGTGTGTGTGTGTGTGTGTGTGTGTGTGTGTGTGTGTGTGTGTGTGTGTGTGTGTGTGTGTGTGTGTGTGTGTGTGTGTGTGTGTGTGTGTGTGTGTGTGTGTGTGTGTGTGTGTGTGTGTAGGTCGCAGAGGGTCAGGAGATCTGTGTGATTGAAGCCATGAAGATGCAAAACAGTATGATTGCTGCCAAACAAGGAAAGGTATGTTCTATTATCTACAATCGCACATTTTGAAGGAAATGTGACTTTTATGTGCGCCTTATAGTCGTGAAAATACGGTATCTAAATAAAATTGATGGTGGAGCATAAATCGTTATTATTCTTTATTAAGAGCATGTGTGTGTGTGTGTGTGTGCGCGCGCTTTATCCTCCAGGTGAAGAGTGTTCACTGTAAACCCGGTGAAACGGTGGGAGAAGGCGACCTGCTGGTTGAACTGGAATAACCCCACCTTCTGACGTGCCTTACACAGAGGAAGATAGAGACAAAAGGCCTCGATAGAACCTCATGTCTGATCCATCTTTCCCGTCGGTCCTCCTCGGTTCCTCTGATCCAGAATCTGGAGCGGAGCCGTCGATAGGAAACATGTTTTGTTTTTTTCCCCGTTTGGTGTGTTGTTCCTGGACATTTTGACAAAACTATTTTCTCATTTACACTTATCACCATGTGAGCTTTGCAGATTGTTTTGGTTTGTGTGTGTGCTGAGGGTTGAAAAAGATGCAGATTGTGTATTTTTTTTGCTGATTCACAAGTATAGAGGAGCCATCAACAGAATAAACTGGCTCCAGCAGTGTATTAAATCTCATTAGTAATAAGAATGAGACTTCAGTTTCAGATGTTACGCAGCACTGCCTTAACATATCTACACATCTGCTGACATTCCTGTACACCGGAGGCGTGTGGATCTTTGGTTTATAAACTACTGTCGATTTTTCTCATCTAACTTTTTAGCACTAAAACACTAAAAAGCAAAAAAAAAAAAAAAACCTCCTTTCACCGTCTCCGTACCTGAATGGAGGCAAAACCAAAACTATCTGCATAGCTCAATGCCACTCAAGGTAAGTCATGTAAAAAAAAAGCTAAATAAATGTTTTCTTTTCCACACGTCTTTGACTCCTGTCGAATCAAAATGAGGAAAAGATGTTCCTGTTTGACGGATACCGTAAATAATGTAATATAGCACGTTCCATGCAGTAAGGGGGGGGGTATTATTTTTGTTGCGACGTCGGTTTATGCAAATAAAACAAGATACAAAGAACATAGTGACACTCAAAAATAAAACTGTTTTTTATGTCACTGTGTTATAATGCATAGACGTGTGTGGATGCAACATGTTGGTAAAAGAGAACAGTGTGCAGAGAAATTTGTTTAACCTGTAAAACAACATAACAGGAAGGCGCTCAGTTACAGAGACTTTTTTATATAGATGCATCATCACTGCTTTAAACTTAGTTTGCATTGTTTCATTAAGGGAAGCTGAGTGAGCATGTTTCACTCTTTTTATTCTTTTGAGCCTACTTGATTTTTCAATCTACTACTGCTCCTGCTGGTAAAAATCAGATCATTTTAAAACAAATGGTAAAAGCTGCATTTATTTAACGCTTTTTGTACAAAGTGCTGCATGATTTAGCTCTCAAACGCAGTGGGTCATCATGCACGATGCTGCCTGACAGGAGCAATTTGGAGTTCAGTGTCCAAAACCACCAACACTGAGTGTTGGACACCCTCAACCTCTTTTTTATACTTGAGCATTTTACAGCTCCCGTGAGTCTTAAACTGAAAACGGCAACGTATGGACAGACCACACAGAAAAGTGCTGCATCGCTGGACCATCGTTTCATTTGTAGCTTGAAGCAAACAGGGAACACATCACACAGATGAAACAGGAAATAAGTTGCTTCTCAGAGTTGATAGGAGTCGAATTTCTGTTTATAAGGCTTACAATAAACGGATACTGTCATACTGTAATTTTTTTTAAATTATCAGCCTTCGTAGACTGAAATACTCAATGGCTGGAAGCTCCTCCTGCCCAGATTCATCAGTTTCCTCCTGACATCAGACATACATACAAAACACATTCAGGCTGCATATCTCTGCTGTTTTTTGACGGCTTCATTGACCCATTTTTGTCATAGTTATGTGTTGATATTTGCACTTTTTTTGGGAAACATATTACAGATTGCAAAAAAAAAAAAAAAAAAAAAAAAAAAAAAGGTTAAGGAGATGCGACGCTCACAAATCATTTCAAGGGAACGTTTCACACATGCGGGCATCGTATTGGACGAAGCAGCTTAAGTCAGATTTCCAACTACGTCCACGGAACACAAAATTTGCAAGGATCATAAAACAAAACTTAAAAAAAAAAGAAAAGAAAATGCACAACATCGCTGGCAGAACAGTCTGAAGTTCTCTCTGCTCGGTGCAGCTGTGACGAGCTGAGCCAGAAACTGGGAGGAGGCTTGTTACACTTCTTTTCACTCGGATTATACGCAGATAAGATAAACTGTGTGAACAAAATGACAACCCAGTGCACACATGCTGCTCACACACAAACAGCTCAGGCACCCAAACACACAGGAAACTGTCCGAGGCGGACTCCTCTCTCCGGTGGAGGAAACGAGCAGGTGAAAGGTCATGGATGAGACGTTCAGCTCAGCTCAGCTCGACGTCGCTGAACAGAGGAGAAAGCAACAGTCTGGTGTGTGTATGTGTATGTGTGTGTGTGTGTGATTCTTTAGTCCACTTTGACCACACTGTAGATCTTGGTGACAAACCAGAAACAGGCAAAGAAGCCGATTGTACCTGAAGGACACGGAAAAACACAGCTTTCATTAGAACCTGATCAGTGACAAATAATCAGCAAGAAAGTCAAACATTTTTTTAAAGAAGCATTCATCAGATGTGTTGAGGTTGGTTTTTTGTTATTAAAAGTTCGTTTGTGTGATATTTAATGCACTTAGAATATAACACTGATAACAGGTGTCCCTAAACGATGGTGCCTGTTTAAATGTCCATTTATCGAAATGTTAGCAAACAGAAGATTCAAAGTGATCCAGAAACCAGGATTTTTTTTCTCCGGAATATTACCCAAATGTAATCATCTGGGGCGACACGGTGGTGCGGTGGGTAGCACTGTTGCCTCACAGCAAGAAGGTCGCAGGTTCAAGACCGCCTTGGGCCTGGGTCTGGGGCCTTTCTGTGTGGAGTTTGCATGTTCTCCCCGTGTCTGCGTGGGTTTTCACCGGGTACTCCGGTTTCCTCCCACAATACAAAACATGCTCAGGTTAATTGGTAAACTCTAAATTGCCCATAGGTGTGAGTGTGAGAGTGAATGGTGTGTGAATGGTGTGTGTGCCCCACGATTGGCTGGCGACCATCTAAGGTGTATCCCCCTGCCTCTCGCCTTAACGCGCTGGGATAGGCTCCAGCAGACCCCTGCGACCCCGAAAGGGAATAAGCGGGATAGACAATGGATGGATGGATGGATGTAATCATCTGTTCAGGGCAACATTCCCAACATTCACTAAAAGTTTGATTGTGAGACATCACTTCTTTTGTAGAAGTAGTGAAAAAAATTTGATGTTTATAAGACATGGAGGAAGCATCAAGGCTTTGCTTCCTCCCCCCCTCACACACTCAAACCTTGAGTAAAACATTTTATATTATATTTAATTTTTTTTCTAATTGTATTAATGGTCAGTGAAAAATCAAGCTTTAAAATAGAAATATGCAGAAGCATTCATCAGGTCTCTCAAAATGTACATTTGGGTTCATGTTGTCATTTGAAAGTCCTTTTGTATAATTAGGGTTACACCACATTTTTGTTTTGGCATTCCCGCTAAATAAAAAAATATATTATAAACCGTCATTATATGATCTGTAGTTATTTTACTGGAAAAGCTTGTTTACCCACCAGTGAACAAGAAGAAGATGAGAGCCATGATCATGGTGTACCCAAAATACAGGATGGTGCTGGCCAGCCCGGTGATTTGCAGCTTGGAGAAGAAGTAATGAATAGCGTAGACCAGGAAATAGACGGCGGTGAAGCCACTGGTCAGGAAGGAGCGCCACTGCCAGTGATAGTCCTGTGAAGTGGATCAATAAAGGGGGGAAACTGGACTCAGAATTAAAGCTTAAACAAACAGGAACATGTTAAGGTTTGTCTGCTGTGCAGCGAGAAAACTAAGACTTAAATCCTGTTTGAATCTTCTGCTCCTAGAGGGTTAAAAATCATAAATACCACAGAAATGATAGAACCTGGTCTGGTATTAATCTAATAATGATAATAATAAATCGATCAGGCCGTTTACCTCAGCACATAAGTGGAAGTAGCAGAGCAGGATCGTTGCCTCAGAACAGGTGATGACCAGGATAATGAAGACGAGGAAGAGGAAGCCAAACATGTAGTACATCTGGTGGGACCTGGAGGACAGGAAGAGACATGATTTTACAAAAAAAAAAAAAAAAAAGAACATTATTCCATTATCATAATATTATATAATCATCCTAATATAATGGTTGGCAACTAATCAATTAACCAACCAATCATCTGAAGAGCTTGAGGCCAGGTGATTTCTTACCAGATGGAGTTTAGTATGAAGAACAGCTGAATAAATATGCAGCCAAAAGGCAGAATTCCTCCCATGATGATGCCAGGAAACGGCTTCGTGTAGAACGACTGCTGCGGGATCTGACGGGGAATCTGATTGGTGCGCACCGGGTGCTCGATGCCCTTAGACCACCAATCACAGCACAGGGAGGCGGAGACAGCAATAATCACACATTAATTATAACATAATGAGAATAAACTACTACCAATCATAGAAAGTCTAATTCTGGTGATGTTTTTTAACAACATTTTTATATTTCTGTTCTGCTGTTTTAATTAACAGAAAGTCAGTGAGAGTCTTTCAGGGCTCAGAGGATAAAATATTTCTGTCCAGGAACAGGGATCCTCCTCTGTTAAATGTTTTTTTCTCCCTTTAGCGAGTTGTTCCTTCCTTCCTATGCATTTGTATTTCTTCTACGTTATAGACTATGTATTTAATTCTAATCCATTCCTGTAGCCTGAAAAATGCCAGAACAATTTTTTTAATTGATGACGTGCAGCAGTTTAAACATTGCTTTCGAAACCTGAGTCTGATATTCTAAAAAAAAAAAAATATATTGAAATATTGAAAGAAACATTAAAAACTTCATATTATATTTATATTTGTTAATTTTCTTCCTCTGAGTGTTTGGGGGTACAATTGTTTTTCGTTGTACGATGTGGGAGTCTAAGGACAGGATGTGTTGGAGGTCTGACTTTGAGCTAATAAATAAAACTGACTTGACTTGAGCATGGAATAATAGGAGACATCATGTTGTTGACATTACACTTTTTTTGTATATGTTATTCATACATACATTTACACTGGTTCTAGTCCATCTCAAATCATTTTGCATGTTATGTGGCCCACAAAGTAATTAGGCTCTTCTATTATTGATGTACTGTACTGTAATATATTAATACACTATGGTATGCTGTATATATATATATATATATGAAAAAACATCATTATGTGAGTAGATTCACTTACTGCCTTCTTGAAGCCAAAATATGCTCCTATGAAGGTGAGTGGCACTGAGATACAGAACCAAAGCGCCAGGATGGCCACCAGGGTGCCAAAGGGCATGGCTGCTGAGGAGCCCTCGCCCCACAGGATCAGGTTCATCACGAAGAAATCTGCAAACACCACCCTGAACAGACAGAGAGAGAGGGAATGAGGGGGGTTCAGCGAAGGAAACGGCAGCAGAATGAGAGGAAATGAGTTTGTGTCTTACCCGGGACAAAGGAAAGCCGTCAGGAGGACGTTGGTCTTCCACTTCTCGCCTCCAAATGCTGAAAATTCAACAAAGAAGGAGAGAAAAGACGTCAGATAAATGACAGGTAATGGTATTGTTTGACTACATATATAAAATATAAAAGTTCTTGGGCTGATAAACACTCACTCAATTAAATGCATGAAATTCTGAGATTAATCACATTGTCATAAACCATTAATAAGTTAAAAACTAGTGTATAACAGCTTTAACACTTACACACTTTTAACAGTAGCAGTTAAAAAAAATATTTAGTGTAAATCTCAACTTAATGTAATCAAAGCAAAAACAAAATAAATCTTATTGACATTACACAAGCAAACTGATATTTTGACTTACTTTCCCAAAATAGGACATGATTAATAAATACAAACAATATTAAATGAATAAAATTGCGTTCATCCAAAGAGACAAGTTATGACATATCATATAGATAAACATACATATAAAACACTGTTGATGGGAAACATTTGTCTCAGTAATAAACTTGTTTTCCGATACAACTCTAAATATAGTTATAAATCTTATGCCTCGTCACTTAATACCTTTGCATCCGAAATATGTCTTGTATTGCATATTCACTTTTTTTTATTAACAAGTGCTGCAAAATCTTGGTATGGATAAAAAAAATTGAACTTGTTTTTTTTGGACCCTTTAACATGCTAATGAACAGTTACTCACCAGCTATTGCTATTCTAGTTATAACAAAAGAAGCAAAATTTCGATTTTTATTGTGTTGGCAGACATTTTGGAAAAAAGTGTTTATCTCAAAAACAAAGGCTGATGTGACTTGTCTCTTTGGATAAATTCATTCCTATGGACCTAAGACATTTGTGTTAAAACTTGCAGTAAAATGTCCCTTAACTCCTCTAATACTGTAATTCTAGTATCAGCTGGTAGCTGCTTGTTCTTTTCTCTGACATAAAACGCTGAACTCGTTCTCGCTCACATTTGTAGAGGCGAGCGGCCACGTATCCGGCCGGCGTTCCCAGCAGAACCCAGAGAACCACGGCGCAGGTCATCAGGGCGCCGCGGTTCGCCGGAGAGAGGAAACCAAGACAGGCGAAGACTGGGAGAACGAGGAGAGACGATGGAGTTAGGACGAGGAAAAGCAGCTCTGGTCAAAATGAGCTGAATGTGAACTAAACTGAATTAGAGTTAAATCAAAGTTGATTAAACATTCAACATTTTACCTGAAGGATTTCATCAATTTTGTTGTTGAATGTATTTAATCACTTGCTTGTTTGAGCTACATCTTATTTCTTGATAGTTTATGATTTATTAATTTATGCATTTCTACTTTTCTGCCTTTCTGTTATTTTATAAACTGTATTTAATCCATTCTTGTAGCCAGAAAAATGCCAAAGATAAAACTGATATTTTAACTCATTGATTTTACATTGATGTAGAACCCTGACTCGGATTTAGGTGTTAAAATAAAAATTATATTATATATACATATATTATATTTATATTTGTTAATTTTCTTCCTCTGAGTGTTTGGAGGTAAAATGTTTTCATGAATTAAAATTAAAATAGAAAAATATAGAGTTGCACAACTTTCACTTTTGTTGTCATTGAAAATTAAAATGATGCTTTATAAAGTTAATTACTGTTGAATTTCTCCTGACACACATTACAATTATTACCTCTAACTTCTAGATTTAGTATCTACTTTAGTGCTTAAATTTAGTGTTCATCCCTCAAACAAAAACAATATTTACTTTCATTTTTAAAGGGAAAAATGTGGACTTTTCTTAATATTTTGGTGCTCAGATGTTCAACTTTTTTTTTAACTTAATCAGGCAAATCAAGCGGATAAATGAATGAACAGAAAATGTATATAAAAAGCGAGTGTTGAACAAGTTTTGGCGTCTATGCCTGATTTGAATGATCATTAACAACCCTGGAGCTGATTCAGACATACAGAGCGTGACAAAGGTCATGATGAAGATCTGCGTCCCAGAGCCGAGGAAAACCGACAGCAGCATTCCCTTCCTGGGAGGTCGGAACACGTCTCCGTGGACCAACTTCCAGCCAAACTCCTCCTGGGCGTCTTCCTGGAAAAAGTGACGGAACCAAGTCAAGTTACAGGAAAGACATTTGTTTTTTTTTATACGTTAATGTGTTGATAACCGGGCGGATCCTCAGGTACGCACCACAGAGTCCATCTGGTTGTATCTGGCGATGTCCTTGTGCAGCGTCCTCAGCATGATCATGGCCACCATTCCCGACAGGAACAACACGATCACCAGCGAGTTCATGATACTGAGAAAACAGCACAGCACGCTTTCTGCTTATTTTCAGATCCATTATTCTCTCGTCACTGAACGTGGATCTATGTTTTGATGCAGACAGGTCAGTTCACACAGGGACAAGCAGTTTATTTTGAAGGAATTATTATGTGAAAATTAAAGCTTATAATATTTATATATTTTTCCTGTAACTTCAGGACTTTTATTTTACTATAATATTGGGAGAATTGTACTGTAACAGAACATTTTACTGCAATGTCAGAACTTTTTTACCATAATGAAAGATTTTTTTTTTTTTATCATAATGTCAGGACTTTTTTTTTTTTACCTTTTTACCACAGGACTTACTTACACAATATAAGGACATTTTTATCATTACATCAAGACTTTTTGAAACCCCAACGTGCAGACAGTTTACCATAAATTCAGGAAATTTTTACTATAACATCAGGATTTTTTTAATCGTATCTTCAGGGCATTAGAAACAGAAGGCAAACCGCTAAGAAGATAAAGACCCTATCACTCATGTGTCATAGAGACACAAATACAGTGAAGAAGACAAGTATTTTGCTATTTCTCCCACTTAGAAATCATGGAGGGGTCTGAAATTTTCATCGTAGGTGCATGTCCACTGTGAGAGAGATAAACTAAAAAGAAAAATCCAGAAATCACAATGCATGATTTTTTAATGATATATTTGTGTGATATAGCGGCAAATAAGTATTTGAACACCTGTGTGTCATCTAGAATTCTGACCCTGAAGGACCTGTTAGTCCGCCCATTAGAAGTCAGTATGTGCAAACCTGGTGAAAAACTACAGGAAACGTTTGACCTCTGTAATAGCAAACAAAGGCTACTGTACCAAATATTAACATTCATTTTCTCAGGTGTTCAAATACTTATTTGCCGCTATATCACACAAATAAATCATTAAAAAATCATGCATTGTGATTTCTGGACTTTTCTTTTTAGTTTATCTCTCTCACAGTGGACATGCACCTACGGTGACAATTTCAGACCCCTCCATGATTTCTAAGTGGGAGAAATAGCAAAATAGCAGGGTGTTCAAATACTTGTTTTCTTCACTGTATTTACTTTCTCCCTAAAACTTTATGTTCCAAACACTCAAAATTTGATGGAAAAATTACCATTTGAAACTGTATCAGCAACTCTTCGACACAATAAAACTCACACACACATAAAAAAAAATCCATGTTTTTATCTGAAGTAAAAATCCTGGCACAAGATAAACGCTGTAATAACGTAATAAATGTCGGTGCTGTGTGTTACCTGAACCACTGGATGTTGGTGTGAGGCATCGACTCCAGGATGTAGTCCCATCTAGACGCCCAGCGGATGTTCTTGTCTTCCTACAAACACACACACACAGTTGCGTTTATGCAGAAACATGCCTTCAAAGAACAAACCAACTAAGAAATGTTAAATTCTTTCACCGCATAACCGCTCTGTCCCAATTTCAGCGTCAGATAAAGTTCTTTTATTCACATTAAATAACAGAGACAGTAACACTGGACTTACCACGAAGCTGACAGAGTAGGTGTAGGGGATCTTAAACTTCCCCGTGTGTTTGTTTTTCAGGAACTTCGGCCCCCCCGTGCAGCCGGGACTGTCGTCGTTGTCGTTGTCATTGTCGTAGCTGAACGGACGCAGAGGAACACAAACACCTCAGTAACACTGAGATATTCAACTCATCAGTCGTAAACACCAGGTGACATTACTAGAGATCTTTTAGCATTTAACAGGCGCAATTAGGAAAGCAACCCAAATTACACTATTGAGGATAAGTTTTAATTATCACCTCAAACTGGCATTTATTACCTGGAAGACACTCAGGAGACTTCAGATAGTGAAACCCTTCTGATACAAGTTAATCCTAATTTTTTGCCATGTTATATTAAAGGCTTTTTTTTAATCTCTGCTTTTTCTTTCTTTTCTGGCTTTTATTACCTTTTGGGTTCGATCTTGGCAGCAACCAGCCGCGCTCCGAGCTGTTCGTGCTCCACGATGTGGTAATGGATGGTGATGTCCACGTGGTTAAAGATGTAAAAAGCGTCTTTTTCAATAAAGTTGGACTGGAAAACAAAAACAGGGCGGAAGAGTTCAAATCATAAGACTGTACGTAAAACTGCGACGTATGGGACTATCCTTAAGTTCATGCGGCGTCCTCACATTGACCACGCAGGCGTCTTTAGCTCGACCTGCTTCTGTGACGTAACAGCCGATGGGGAAACCAGGATTACAGAACTTTTGTCCATCTTCAACATCGTAACACCAGGTGACCGGCATGTTGTCCACAATCCTACAAACATACACACTTCTGTTTTAAAGATGGGAGACAAAAATTACTGCACCAAAAAAGTTCAACTAAACTCTAAAACCACAGTTTACATGTAGTTAATCAGGAATCTCAAATGTCTTCTATCATGTCATATTTTTGAGTATAAATGGTCAATGAGATAAGTCACCATATTAGACGACATTGTGTTGATGTGTGTATCAGAATCTGCACAATGGTAAAAGCTGTCATCAGATTAAACATAAATCTTTGAAAACATCATTGAAGCCATTGAAGTGTTTCATCATGCAACAACGCCCAGAGGATAAAGATCTAAAAAAACAGGTTTTATTCATCCGTCTGGTTTTAGTTAAACAACAGGCAGAATATTATTTCTGACCAGTAGTCATCAATAAGAGTAGAAGTTAGAATTTGCTGGTGGTGTATTATAGTATGAATAATAATTATAATATATTGATTTAAAACAGTTTTTTTAGTCTGAGACAAAGCTTGATATTGATATTTCTTCATTTAATTTCATTCACAATTCCTGGATCCTGAAGGATCAATATGTTATATTAGTTTCTGAATATTCAGATATTTCACTCAAGTAAAAGTAGAAGAACTGTATGAATATAAAACAACAGAATCTTCCAGTAAGGAAAGAGCAGATAACGGCATGTTACACAAGCAGCAGTCCCGTGCTCCTGCGTGAATCATACGTACCAGTGGTGCTGGTAGTTGAGTAACATGCCTTTCTTGAGGAAGTCCAGTTTGGCCTTGTCTGCTGCCACGTTCAGGTCGTACGTCCTGGTGCAAACCTTCTGACACACTTGCTGATTCTTAAACTCAAACTGACAACGGAGACACAGTCAGAACACGAGTGATTTAGTTTTCTATCATTGATACTAACAATGCATCACTTTCTACTGTGAAAATATTATAACATAACAGGCAAACCAAACAATGGAGAACGGGAGACAGTATTTCATATTTTTTGAGTGTTTCACAGCCATAGATGTTAAAACGTTGACCAGCTGTTTGCAACCTGCAACTTCACCACTAGATGTCGCCACACATGTATGTTTAAATAATTAATTAATATAAACATGTGACAGCTTGTCAACAAGGAAAACATGTAATAGAGGGCAGTCCTTTCTGTGTGTGTGTGTGTGTGTGTGTGTGTGTGTGTGTGTGTGTGTTGGAAATGGATCTTTTCAAATTACATCTATATTTTTTAAAACCCGTAGTGTTGACTCCTTTAATATTTACAAGTATTAGGGTCCATGTAAAAAATTGAAGAGGCATTATCTTTTTTTATTCATCCCAGAAAAAAGTCAGAAATTAGATGTTTTTTTGGAAATAATAATAAAAATAATAATGTACTCATTATATTTCCAATGCTGAGAAAAAAGCCAGAATTCTGTGATTACAGTTGACTTTTTTCTTCTGAGTTTTTTAAAAAACAATTTTCTTATTGCATATGTATTGACATTTGATTAAAACATCACAGCTGACAGAAGCTGCCTTTTTAATTGTGTGTGTGTGTGTTACCTTGTACGGCGAGGGTTCGATCCTCTCCCCAAACAGAACCTGGCCCAGGTTCTCCGATGGACGTTTCATTGTCGTCTCCGAGCAAAAGTCGAACCTGCACAAACAGAAGGAGCCTGTTCATATGGTTTTAAATCCCCTATAATCGTCCTAATTAGTGCAGCAGTTGGAGAAAAATCCAGACAGAGCGTGGCATTGTAGCACGTGTGTGTTCTGCATAATGGAGAGAGAAGCAGACACTCTGCCGTGTACTAGTGCACACACACAGTACAGCCAGAGCAGAGCACTTGAAATTAACAGTGAATGGATGAAAAACAACAAATCTTTTTTTATTTAGCACAGTTTAAATTTTCACATATCAAGAGAATCTTCCATTTTTTTTTTTAAATAGCTAGTGTGAAGCTGCAATTTTTGCATTTAATGGAATGGATGGATTTGATAATAATTGTGATTTAAATTATTTTGGTCTAAAAAAATGACAAAGAAGGGGGAAAAAATACTTACGCAGTGTATTCATAAGGCAGAACAGACTCCACTGAATCCAGCCGGTTCACAAACAGCTCAATCGTCGACTGGAGAAAAACAAAGCACACACACACAGACACACACGTGTTAGGAAGACATACGATACTGATCCTGATCACAGGGTTAAAGTCATCAGCTACTATTACTGATCAATTGCTTTTCTTCTTTCCACTTTGGCATAAATATTTCCGTTTTGTTGTGACATTTTTTAAGACACAACTACAGTGTTGTTTTTTTCCAGCCCTCGACTTCAAGCCTTATGCAGGAAAATGATAAAAATTTCCTCTTCGGTCTCATGTTGTTGATTTCTGGGAAGCAGTCGTCTACAGCAGCGGACATTCACTTTTAATTCAATTCTACATACTTTCTTCATCCCTGAAGCAACGAGGTTTGATGAACAGACTGTCATGTGATCATCTGGAAGCTGTCATGATAACTGACAATAAAAACCCCCAAAATAAGCCCAAATTAAGCCTGATCTTGTGATTGCAAGAAAACCCAAATCCTTATAACCGCTAACAACGTTCTATAACAGGAAAACAGAGTTGCTGTTTGTGGGTTTTCTGCATGTCTTCATGGTAAAAAAGCATGTGAAATACATACATTTGAATGATGCATGTCTTTTTTTTTAATATAATTTCAAAGTCATGCTTAGCTATAACATCATGTATATCAGTGGAATTAATAAGTTGTTTTATATAGCTTTATATGAAAATAAACTAATAAGTTGTTCAGCATTATATGGAAAAAAATGAATGAGTTGATTATATACAGCATCATATGGTATATGAATCGTGTTGTTTATATACAAGATTATACGGTAAATAAATTAAATTGTTTATAAAATCATTATGCTTCCATGTGTATTTGAATTGAATAAAAATGAGAAGAAATATTCCAGTTTATGTCGAAGTTGATGTGGTTGACATTAAAACAAGCAAATTATGTCACGATCATCATTCCAATGCAAGGATTCTCATACATTTTTATCATGTTATGCACTTCTGCAAATAAAAAAAGAATAATGTAGGTTAAAGGTCCCAAATGATGCAAATAGCCACTTTAATACATGTATATCTATATTATAGCTTATCTATATTACTCCAGATAATTACTTGTACTTCCTTGACTTTGTGATGTCATAGAGTAGTCCCTCCAGCTGTCAGAAATCACAAGCACTTTTTTCAGTCTTTGAAGCAAAAAGGGAATTGCTAAATTCACCATGTTAGGGGTGTCAAAACTTCAAATAAAACCCAGAAAAGTGCAAGATATTTTATATGTATATTACCTTCAATTATCGATGTCAATCATTAACATATTGTATCGTTTTGTCTATTTTAATTAGTTTTAAACGAGCTATGAACACATTCATATGGGATTATGTGGGTTGTTATTGTGTATAAATGTTTTAAAGCACTATCACTACAGAGACAATAGGTCACTGGACGTTTTTTATCTCAGCTAAACAAGCTAGCAACAACCGTTATTAATCTTTATATCCTGGAATACGAAGTTAGACGTTTCCAACAATTAGCTCGTTAGCTAGCTACTTAGCATAGCAACCGCTAGCTTCGCAGTTTGTTTTGGCTTCACGTGAGCCGCGGTCCAGCTCACACAGGGACTTCTGTTTACCGCGTTTGCCGGTTCTCGGTTACCCTCCGGTAGCCGTTAGCTAGCCGCCGCCAGCGCCGCCGCACAGGGGCACGCGCAGTGTTTACCTTGCAGTCCGGTATCTGGTCTTTTCTATTCGCCTCGCAGAAGCTGACGGGGGCCAGCCCGGGCAGGTAGAACGCGGCCGCCCGGGCCAGCAGCGCGGCTCCGAGCAGCCACCGCAGCATCTTCTCTCCGGGGCCGGGGGCGTCACTCCGGATTCACTTTATCGCTGCTCCTCGTAGTTTAAACCGCATCTGACCAGCAGCAGCACCGCTAGGGACCGGGGAGGCGAATGTTTTTTTTCCTAGGACGATTCTGGGGGGGGTGAACCGCCCTACTTCACCTCTGATTGGCTGACCCACCTGATTTTAACGAATCGTGCACTTCATGGTTACAAAACCCACGAGTATTAGCCAATCAGAGGCAGCGTAAGGCGGGTCATCCCAGATTCGTCCTAGGAACAAAATACGACCAGGACAGACACGTCACATGCCGGAAGTCCTGCGTGTTTTTCTCTCCAACAAGTTTCTTCTTCTTCTAATCTTTTAATGTCGGTCAGAAAACAATATTACCGCCACCGCGTGGTGGAGGGTGGAACCTCTATACTTTTACGTGTATTGATAAAAAATAATACATATTCATATTTTAGTATTATTAAATATATATTATTCAAATATTAAAGTATGCTACTTATAACACTAATAATTGATTTTTAATTAATTAGTATTTATAAAGTAGTATAATTATGTATATTTATATATAGAGCAATTCAAATTAAATTACACATTATTTAGTAGTATAATTTAGACAATACATATTAATTAAATAATAAAAATCATAATACATTTTCTAACAGCAAAAATTAGCTGTGCCCCTCCCCATTAATGTTCTGTTTATTGTGTAATCTGTTTGAATAGAATTTTATTTCAGAATGTGCTTGATATTGTGCTTCAGTGATTCACATCCAGAGTAATTTAAAGTTGTGCATATCTACAGACATGGAATAACTCTGAGCTTTTGGTGTGAAAAACTTTGTTCCCATTCAACACTCGAAGCCAGTGAAATTGATCTCATGTTATTGACTTCACATGTGCAGCAAAGAGACACAGTACAAATATCTGTTATATTAGCATCAAAATATCAAATAAGTTAGTAGAACATTGTACATTCTCTTCATATTGTGTAGTGCTACTACTAGGAGGGGACAACAAGATTTCACAAGAAAATAAATTCATTTGGAGGGATGGGACAGAGTGACGAGTCCAGCCCATCAATCCATGATTAGTTATTCAATCAATAATCACTTTTTGAAACCTGTGATTTTGCTAAAAAAAAATTCCAGAACTTCCAATGTACAATCTTGGGTCCCAACATTTTTGTCCTGTGATCATTTTGGAAACAAAGCAAAGTCAACCTGGGAACCCTCATCGCATGCTGTCAACAGGTTAAGTCATTGATTATTGACTTGATTCATCAGTTAATCGTTATGTCAGAAAAAATCTGTTAAAGTTTCCCACAGTCCAGTTACATCTGAAAATATCTGATTGTGTCTTACAGTCCAAACCCTAAATAATCAGTTTATCATCATGTTCCACAAAGAAAAAAGCAATAAATCATCACATTTTTTAAAACATTTTTGCTTATAGAAATGATTGAAGATTAATCTGCAGTCGACTAATCAATAAATCATTTAACATTACAGAAGAAATAAGACTTATTCAGATGCACATTTATAACATAGACACACCAGCATTGTCTGAAATGTATGAAATCTGAGGTTTTACCTACACACTTTCGAATCAAACATTTGTCTGCAGGTGTCATGATTTATAATTAAAGGAACAATTAGTCATTTTTAAAGTGGCTACCTATTGCATTCTGTGGGTAGTAGATCAGCAAATCTGTCTTCTTGTCTTGAAGACACTTTGTCTCATCCAACCCTGAACCCGAAGTGAAAAAAGCTGTGTCCAAGCTCAGAATTTACTTCTGAGCAGTGAAAAAATAACCTAAACTGGTCCTTTTTGTTTGTCAAAGAGAAATGAACAGAGCTGCTGCACACACCTCACAAACCTTTAAAAACCCTTCTGGGTCTGGTTGTTGCATATTTTTTTTTCTTTTTTTTTTACATTTTTTTAAATTCTATCAGCCTACTGATACAGTAACTGCAGCTCCAAGGCTCGACCACACATTTCCCCAACTGGACAGGTAGGAAGTTTCCCCGGTGTGACCGGCCACCTCCGACCGTTAACTAACACGACAAAAAAAACAGAAAAAAAAAACGCCGTGCTTGATTCTGCAGTGAGACGTTCAGCTGGGCTGCCGCCGCTCTCAAAAGTCTGTAGTTAAAACGGTTCCATGAAGGACGTTTCCAGCGACAGAAAGATGCTCAGTGCAGGTTGTCCAGAGTGGACGTGGAGTCCATATTCACAGTGGAGGAGACTCTTCCCCCTCGCTGTTTCCCTGCACGTCTTTTTCTCCACGTGTCGCTGTTCTATCAGAGTAAAACGCCATTAGGCAGTCGGTCAGATTCTGTCCTGGCTGTGGATGTCACGGGTCCATTTGATCATGGTCTCTGGAGACCGATACAGGAAGATCAGTTTGGAGTAAAGCTCCTCCTCCAGCTTCAGTTCTCCGGTCTCACGCACCTGAAACGAAGGGAGACGTTAGATTTGTTAGATTTATAACAACTGGCTGATGTGTGTTGGTGTGTGTGAGTTAATATTATTATAAAAACACATTTTAGGCTGAATCTTCAGTTTTGGGAAAAATTGATTCACATTTTACATAATTTTATGAGCCAAACAACTAATCACTTCATCATTAAGGAGATTAATCAACTATCAGAACAGCTGATAGTTTATTAGTTGCAGCCCTGATCGAAAATGTTCTGGACACTGACCAGGAAGATGTCCGTACAGAGCTTCAGGATCCGGTCGACACAGGGCAGCTCCTCAAACATGATGGAGTGTGATATCTCGCTGAAGAAGCCACGGACGAACTTTCCAATGACCAGAACCACAGACACGTACAGACCCATGATCCTGAACAGAGGAGAAACACGGTGAAGGAAGAGAGGAAAAAAAAAAACTGAGTGAAGTTAAACCACCAACATGTTGCAACGTGAGCCCTCCGACATTTGACGTGTTATAGCAGTATATATAGTATATATATATTTTATTTTATTTTACCTTCACCACCCCCTTGTACCTGAAATGAATGAGTATGTGTGTGTGTGTTTGTGTGTGCGTGTTGCTCACCCGTATCCAGCCAGGAAGCCGAGGCTTGGCGGGCTGACTTTATCGTTGAATATGACCATGGGCAGAACGCCGCAGGAGGCGGAGTCACAGCCGGCGATGGCAATGTCCCACCACTCCTGGTTCCCGTTGTTCGACCTGGCGTTCTTCAGCGACAGGGTAATATTCAGAAAACCGTCTTCGTTACCTAGAAGACCACCAACCACACACATTGACATGTGAAGTATAAATCTAAATGGCTGATTTTCAGCATGAGACTGTGTTGTAATGACAAAAATCAGCTGATTTAAATTAAGTAAATACTAAAAAGATTATTCAATTATAAAAAAAGTGGACTAATTGATGAAACGAATAATCCTGCAGGTTAAGAAAGAAACTTATATTGTTTTAACTATAACTTTTAGAGGTTTGAGGAGGCAAAATACAGAAATTTACTAAAAAATGAAGCGAAAGAGAATTTCTGTATCTTATCACCTCTTTGATTATATTAGAAGGGAATCACTGATCTAGTCTGATCTCTATTTGTTCTGTAAATCAATAAAAGCTTCTGTAGTACTCCTGTAGTACTTCAACAGAAAGTACAAACTCTGACCTTTATACAGTTGACTGACTGGTTTGGCCTCGGCTCCGTTTGGGGCTCGGATGTAGTTTGGAAACATGTTGGGAACATGACTGGAGACAAAAAGACGTCACCTGGAGGTTAGGGCTTACGAGTCATAGAAATACTCAGCAGAGTAGTATTCAGAGAAGTAATTTGAAAAGTATGTTAAGAAGTATTCACAGAAGTATTCAGACAAGTTTTCAAGTAATCAGGGAAGCATTCATAGAAGTATTCAGACAAGTAATCAGAGTGGAGGTCAGAGAAATAATCTGAGAAATAATCAGAGAATTAATTAAAGAAATATTCATTAGTATTATGATAAGTATTCACAGAAATATTCAGATAACTAATCAAAGTATTATTTATAGAAGTATTTAGATAAGTTTTCAGATAATTAATCAGAGAAGTATTCTTAGAAGTAATTAGAGAAGGATTTAGAGAAGTAATCACAGAAGTATTCATAGCAGTAATGAGAGTTGTAATCAGAACAGTAATCGAGTAGTAGTAATCATAGTAGTATTCAGTACTCAGTACGTACACAGGTGTCGTGCGGTTCCCGACCAGCAGTGAGGCCAGATCTGCTCTGACTGGATTTCCAGGCTCCAGATCGATAGAGTGTTTATCAAACGTGTGTTCGACGGTTCCTCCTTTCCCCAGATCGCTGTAAGACACAAACACATTGTTAGAGACGCGTCGCTACTCAGTTGTTAAAGTGCACAAAATAAATAAATAACAAGTGCTTTCACCGTTGGAAGTTCCAGGCCAGGCGCAGGGTGAGGTCCACCGGGCTGCCCAGCAGCTCCTTGATGACTTCCTGTCTGCTGGGGGGGCTGATCCTCCACACGGAGCCGGAGCTGCCCTCGATCATGGCCGTCACGATGTCGTCGTAGCTGTACAGTGTGATGAACTGCATCGCGACCTGCAGGTACGCCAACACGCCGAGAGTCAAAACAGGGACGTTCATACATTTCCTGGAGAATTAAACCTACTTTTGCTAATCAGTGTCTGAAGTCAAAAATAGGAAAAGTTTCAATTGAATCACATAATAATGTGTTAAATTTAAGCAGAAAATTGAAAAAAATCTGTTAAATCACATATAATAAATATGTTAAACTTAATCAGAAAAGTGTTAATTCACAGAATTGGTAGACACAGTAAAATCCAAATGAAAAAAACAAACACACACCGCGTTGTCTCCAAACTTCTCGGTGAGTTTGTCGTATTCAGCCTCTGTGAAGGATCGGATGGACTGTTGCTGCACACTCATGGTGAAGAGGGGCTGAACACACACACACACACACACACACACACACACACACACACACCGATATAAAATGTCTTTTTTGTCCAGACCAACAGTCCACAAACCAAAGATCATCAGTTTACTATTACGGAAGAAAAAAGAAACCAGAAAATAATTAGAGAAGAGTAGCTTGAACCAGAGAATTTGGACATTTTCTTCTTAAAAAATGACTCAAATCAATTAATTGATTTTCAAAATATTAGCAACTAATCAATTAACTGATTAATCATTGCAGATCTAGTTTACCTTATTTAAATAAAATTTCACATTTTTCACTAGCCACACCGAGAGACAAAAAACATTCTAATCTTTATGCAAATCTGGTTAATCCAAGTTGAATAAATACTACACAATTATGTATAGTATATAGATGTATAATATATAGAATAAATAACTAGTGAAGTAATTAGCTGTAGTTTAAAGTATAAATCATAAGTCTTATCAGTTGTATTATTTTTATGAAATGACAGAGTGCTGATATAAACTATAGATTGTTGATCACCTCGTATCCTCCCAGCTTCACCGTCACCGTGACGTCGATGGGGTGGTTGACCACGCCCACCACTGATCTGACCAATGAGATGAAGAGTAGCGGAAACCATATGATGCAGATCAGGAAGAAGATGATGAGTCCGCCCATCCCGTACTTCACGATCTTCTTCTTTTTCTGCCCTTTGGGCTGCGGGTATTTCTGAGGGCAGAAAATAACCATTTTTAGCAACAAATACTGGAGGATTTTTACTCATGCTACTTCTTAGTGCCAAAGAAACTTTTTTGATAACTTTTAGCTCCATATACCTCTTTCCTTCATGTATCTGAAGCACAGATACATGAAGGAAAGAGGTATATGGTCATTATTCATCATTGTCATTATCTTTTCCTGCTGTTTATCAACAACACTAACAGAATATTGAAACCAGAGCCTAATTTGTTCTGAAACAATTTTTGCAGACCGCAGCACGGCTCTAGTAAACCTACGCCGCAAACATTTCAAAGTTAAAGCACAGATGAATAAAATGGGAATTGACTGATGAATTACACACCAAGCTTCTTACCGGAGTTCATTCAGTTTCTCACTGAGTTACATAGTTTTTTTTATACTAGAACTCAAATCTGTGCACCAACATTATACTAAAAATCACTTCATAGACCAGTGAAAGTATGTCTCTATGCTTTAGATACATCACAGAACTACTCAACTATCACTTCACTGTGCCTATCTGCTTCAGGAAAAAGAAATTCCAGTTTTAGTCCAACCGCTGGCTGTTTGGTTGATGTCTGACACATCAGTATAAACACATGCAGACAGGGAGGGTTATACAGTTATAACAGCTTCCATCTATACACACAAACTGGCCTCAGATCTGACTCCAACCATCTGATCAGTCAGACTGCAACTCTGCTCTCACACTTCACACCTTCTCCGTCTCGCGGCTGCATTTGATGATGAAGATGTTGGCGTAAATGTCCTCCACGCACATCCAGTTAGAGAGAGACAGAGTCGTGTCTGTCCAAACCCAGTCCATCACCGCCCGCAGCTCCACCAGGAAAGGTACCAGACGAAACCTGCACATACACACACACATACACGAGCCAGAAACCAGATAATCAGATTTGAGAAGCTAGAACTTGATAATTTGGACATTTTCCTTTTAAAATGACTCAAATCATTAATTTATCATCAAAATTGATAGTTAATGTAAATACTGGATTTGAATATTTCCTACAGCTATAATACTCAACAAACATCAAGGAGGTTGTAGAATTACAAGACGGTTTTGTAAAATGTAAAAAAAAAAAGAAAAGAATAATTAGTGTGGTTGAATTTAAATAAAATATAGTAATATTAATAATATATTTTACTTTATGTGGGTGATAGTGTAGAAAATAAATCAAATTCCACATATTTGACTTGACACACAGCGAGAGACACAAAAAATTCTAATCTTTATATAAATCTAGTTTACATGTTTAACCCTGTCCTGTTAATATTAATGTTGATTAATCAATGAGCTCCATAAGTTTGTGTTTGTACCCTTGGAACAGGAACAGGTTGAGATGGTTGTATTTCTTGGTGAGGAAGTTCCCCAGGATACGAGTTGGGTAACCACAGCGGATCTGGTACGCCGACAGGCCGAAGTAAATACACTTCACAAAGTACCAGAGCTGGGCCACGAAGTTCTGGTTAAACTTCCTGATTAGAGAAAGAAAAGCAAAGTGAACCCTGTCGAACAGAATCTGCAGCACACTGAAACAAAGGCTGATCAGCTGGTTGAATTTACTGCTAAGATCCTTAGTCATTTGTGCCAGAAGTTGCAGTAAAATGTCCCTTAACTTCTCTACTAATTCTTTATAATTTGACTCGACCTTTCAGTGACAGCAGGCAGGATGAAGAACATCCACAGGTGGATCCCAAACACAAGGATCACCTGAACAAGAGAGGGAAAAACAAAATGGATCAATACAGAAAGTCTGATAAATTCAAATGATTTCACAGATTATATTTATCATCTGGAATGAAGAAACAAAGTTAGAAAATGACAGAAAGAAAGACGTTTAGTCCATTTCTTGAGAGATTTTGACAACAAGCTCAACATTTCTGCCTGTAATGACTCAAGCAATGAAATGAAAACTATTTGTTAATAGGAAAATCTATTCATCACAAGTTAGTTATTTAAATTTAACCAACATGATGTACAGCAAATTAATAAAAGTGCTTGATGCATGTCCAAAAAGCTTTTGGATTTAGTTTGAAGGAGGAGAAACTGCTGTAGAGGAGGTTGAACTAAATGTCAACAGCGATGCGAGAAATGCACCAAAGCGACCGAGGAGAAACGTTAAGGACGACGACGGCGAGGGAAACCTGGAAGATGAGTTTTCCCAGCACGGCTTTCCTCAGGTACAGAGCTCTGTCGATGATCATGGTGCTGAACTGGATCAGCAGCATCACCAGAAACGCCTCAGGAACCTGATCCTCCGACAGCGTGGAGGCGATATCAGCTGCTGCACTGTGCTTCTGCACAGAGACAACACAATAGATTACATTAGAGAGATATAGAAGAATATAGCCTTTATATATAACATTTTAGAATTTTATATCATCTTTCAGGCTGTTTTATGTCATATTTTGTCTTTTTAACTAATAATATTGACCTTTTTTTTAAATAACAGTGCTAATTAAATACAAAACAAGATAAAAGTCACTATAATTTAAGAGATAAAACTTGACATAAGCAAAACTACTGAGATAATTATTGATAAATCTATCCAATATTAGGTTAATACAGGAGTATTTGGGACAAAGTCAAATCTGTCATGTGGTTTAACCGTAAAAACTTGTTACCAGATATTTTAACTCTCTTAAACAGACTCTTAAAAAATAAAGGCACATGCTATTAACAAATTTAAAATTTTAATCATTATTTTTCAGTTACATCGTTAGACATTTCGTGTCAAAATAAAATGGGACAAATGGACTTTTAAATGACGAGAAACCTAGATAAAGACAAAATGTTCATTTTGGGAGACCTGATTAATGCTTCTTAAAACTGTATTTTGTAATTTTTGGGGACATTTCCATCTGATCCGTTAACAGAGACATTATAAGGAGTTAAATTATTTTCTCCTCTGTGAAGACATAGGTTTATTACTAGCTAGCTAGCTAAGCTAACTACAATTAACATCTATGTAATCTTTTAGCTGAAGTCCTAGGCAATAATATACGATATGGAATGTCTCTGTTTTAGCTAAACATTTTCTACATGTAACAATATTACTAAACTTACACGGTTTATCTGTAAAATCCTCTTAGAGTTGTTTTTTTTCTCGTCTTGTTTGTTAAACGTGACGCAGGTCAGCGGCGTCTGTTTCCCGCCTAAACTCCGCCTGCTCATGGTGCGTTTAGAGGCAGCTCGGAAAAACGCGTCTTTTTAAAAAAATCGATTAATCTTCCGATTAGTCGATTAGTTCATAAAATGTTGTAAGCTGAAAATTTAACCTTAAATTTCCTTTTTTAGCTCAGACCAACAGTCCACAACCTAAATATCATCAGTTTACTATTATAGAAGAATTAAAAAAAAAATTAAAATAAACAGATTTGAGTAGATTTGAGATTTGGACATTCTCTTTCAAATCCATTAATCAATCAGCAAAATAGTTGGAAACTAATCAGTTAATTGCTGCAGCTCCGTCATATTATAAATAACAAAAATAACATACAGAAAACAATGTGTGTGTGTGATAAACAATATTAATGTTAGATGGCAACTAATTAATTAACTCAATAATCATTTCACCTATATATATATATATATAGGTATTTATTATCTATATATGACTCAAATTGTTATGTAATAGTTGAAAATGAATCAATTTTCTCTTATGTCACTACCACCAGGTGTTTTGTCACTTCTAATTGTATCTGTTCTAGATAAATAAAGGTGAAATCAAACTTTCATCATGGAAATATGTATTTTAATCCAGTTTTCATGGATAATCAGTGAATAATTACGTTATTACCCGTCATCCGTCACTCACCCCAAACGCCCAGAAGCCGAAGACGATGATGATGAAGTCGACGACGTCGGTCAGGAACATGAGGGCGTAGACGTCCGTCGCCGCTCGGTACTCGTCACGCACGATGTCCCTGAAGAAGCCCTGAGCCGGCCTGTAGACGCTCTGGATGCTGCGGAGGAAACATGGACGCCACGTCACCACGGGTACGAACACTCGCGTTTTAGAGAACATTCTCGTCACTGCTCTTTCATTCAGTTTTCATGAGGAGTTTTCTGCCAGAAAGTGCGTTATTTGACTCTAAAATTATTAAGTGTTTACTGTTAAAATACCTTCAAAAGAACAATACAACAAATAAAATATATTTTCTCTTGACAAAAAGTGATTATTATTATTGCTGTTGCCTAAAAATCCCTTGTTCTCATTCTTGAATGATATATTCAATATATTTTAACTCACTATTACCTGTTCAAATACTTAACAGATGAACTGCGAAATCTCTACCAAAAAGTGATTAAACAAATGTTCAAATGTTCAATTAGACATAAAGACAAAAATATTAGATGAAATGACAACAATATTATACATAATTATTTAATCTATTTGTATTGTACAAAGCATTTTTCCTTAATGGAATTTTCCCTTTGGTTCACTTTTACTTTCATGCTTTACATCTACAAATTATCTATGTCTTCTACTCCTTATATTTTATTTTTTTTATTTTAAATCCGGTTTCATGACAACTGTAAAGCCAAAAAGTAATTTCTCTACTAGAAACTGCATTATTTTACATTAAGTTATCACCGATTCAGCCCTTTTCTCTTTAAATGAACAATATAACAAATATACACATACAATTCATATTTTTTAAAATGTTTAAAATTACTCCAATATTGAGTAGAATTATAATGAATTATCTTAGTAGTTTAGTTCTTTTATACTTAGTTCTGAAACCGGAATTTCTATGGCTTTACTTGAGTATAAAAGCTTGAAGATTTTTGACCCAACTACATTGTTTTCTGACTAATTTTAGGTTTTTATAAGAGATTACATTGTGAGATAGTTGTAGAAGAGTCAATAAAGCAAGACAAAGATATTCACACCTCTGCAAGTTTCTCACCCCAGGATTGCTGAGTCATGACTGTGTGAAATCTGCTGATTCGTGTTCTCACCCTGAGACGAGGACGTGTTTGACCTTGTTTCCTGCAGCCAGTAACCTCTGACCTGCTGCTTCCCTCCTCCTGCTCTTCTTCTTTTTCTTCGCCGTCTCGTTGCCCGAATCCGCCGCCTCGGTGGCATCGGAGGCAGGTTCGTGCTTTTTAGGTTTTTCGGCTTTTTGCTGTTTAGGTTTTCTGCGGAAACGGATGCTGCTGCTGCTGCTTTTCTTCGGCGCTTCCTCTGCGTTGTCGCCGTCCTCTTCCGTCTTCGCCGACGCGGCTTCCTGTTCATCCTGGTCCTCCTGTTGGGGAGTCACGGTGGTGGAGGAGCTGGTGCCGGCTTCAACACCGTCTGCGTTATCCTGCAGCGATAAATGATTAAAAAAATAAAAATATTAAACTAGGAAAGTATTTTGAAAGTTAGTGATCAACCCTTTTAAGCCACCAGCAACTATAGTTGCTGAAGTGTCTTGCTGTCTTTTTTTATTTGAAATAAAAAATCTAAATGTTTTCAGCAAAAAAAATAAAATTTCCAAGTGTTTCCTGTCACATGATTACTATGCTTTCAATACTGGAATGTATATATCTATTTATTCATTTAAGTCTCTAGTAGAATAAACTAAACGGATATATAGTCTTTTTTATTCATGGGCGTATTTGTACAAGCAGCATTTATAGTTGCTGCAAAATGAAAAAATAGATATATAACATGATTGTTAGTAACTCAACTGATATATGCATGAGAAAAAAAATGGAGTTAAAAGTCAGAGTTGATTCTAGGATCAGAGGTTGAACCATTATAGATAAATGTCACTGTTTTCTAGATTTTAACAGAATTTCATTCCTGTATTTGTGAAAGAAAAGTGTCACCTTTGTGACTAAACCAGAAGTGAAAAAATGTATTTAAACATAAACAGTCAGTTTATGTTTCTGGAGTAAATCCGTCTTCTATAGTGAGGACCACAAATACCAAAAATAGCAAAAATACCACAAATAGACCTTGCATTCATTTTTTGGTAAATAAGATAACAAATTGTGAAACACATTAACAGAAATTGACTCTGAAAGTTTAGGTCTGCCCTTTTCCATAATATAATACAAATACAATTTTGCTTGAAATCTACAAAATAATAATAAATAATAACAAAAAGTAGAGAAAACTTTACATATTCTAATAGATTGTAATGGAGTAGAATATTCCTTTCCTTCCGAATTTTTAATTTAAGGTGGAACTAACCAATTGCAGCGTTTCAAACTGGTCCAGTCCCGTCGTTTTCTGGTTTTCCAGCGTGGATGTTGAGCTTCCTTCTTCCTCGTCTCCTCCCTCCTTCCTTCCTTCCTCGTCTCCTCTCACTTTACCTTCATCCTTACAGCTCTCTGCTGCAGGACTCTGCTCCTCCAGGGGGCCCTCGTGGTCCCACAGACCGTAACGCTGCACACACACACACACACACACACACACACACACAAGCCAGAAACCAGATAATAATCAGATCTGAGAAGCTAGAACCTGAGAATTTGGAAATTTTCCTTTTAAAAATGACTCAAATGCATTATTTAATTGTTAAAAAATGTATGATTAATATTAGTTTACATAATTAATGGATTTTAATATTTTTTACAGCTCTAATACTCAACAAACAAGGAGGTTGCGGGAATAAACTAAGGCTTTAAAAAAGGAAACACTTTTTTTGTAGAATGTAGTGTGGTTGAATTTAAATAACATATAGTAATAATGCACACACACACACACACACACACACACACACACACTCTCACACAATCGCTACTCTCCACTTTAATAAGAAGCTCAGGAAGAGGCTTGTTTTTCAAAATAAAAGCCCCACAACAGTCACTGTATCAATGGACCTAATTTTCAGTTTAAAATTTTTTAGAAGGAAGTCGTTTTTTTCTAAATAAAAGCCCAGAGACAGATACTCGACTTGTCGCGCACCATGAGCAGGGATCTGTGGAAGAACAGAGCCAGCAGCTGGAGGAGGTCGTATCGGATGTAGTTGTCCGTCTTTTCCAGGCCGAGGATGCGAGGAGGGAAGAAAGGTTTGTCCTCGTTCAGAGTCATCTCATACACACTGTTCCAGGGGAAGAATCCGAACTGGAAAAGGTATTTAACCACCACCATCACCTGGAGACGAGTCAGAGACAGACCTGAAATAAACTTAATGTCAAATCATTTCAAATCAGATAAACAAAATATATATATATATATATATATATATATATATATATATATATATATATATAATTAATATAAATAATATAAATATATATATTTATATTAATTTGTACTCCAATAATTAACTTTTTACATCTACTCCTTAAATTTTCACACAATTATCTATACTTTTACTCTTCAAATTTTTTCTATGGAGCCGAAAAAGTGATTTTTCTGCCAGAAACTGCATTACTTTTCCCTGAATTATCACCAATGCAGACATTTTTCACAGGTAAAATACATATAAAAGGACAATATAACACATCAGGGGACATATAACACATTATTCTCTTGATAAAAAGTGACAATAACTCACATTTTTTGAGATTAAGTTTGTTTTTTCTCCCGTAAAAGTCACTTTTTCTCATTCTTGTGTGTTATATTTATTGGTTTTGACCTTAAAACTTTTGCATTTCATGTGTTGTATTGTATCTTTAAAGTTTAAAGGTACAATACCTCTTTTTTTTCTGTTTCCATGACAACTATGAAGCCGAAAAGTGATTTTTCTGCCAGAAACTGCATTACTTTACTGAATCATTACCAAATCCAGCCTTTTTTTCACCGTTAAAATACATTTAAGTGGACAATATAACGCATTATTCTCTTGATAAAAAATTACCATACTTGTATATGAGTAACACATATTAACCCTTGTTCTGATCCTTGTGTGTTATATTCATCAAATTTTGACTTACTCACTATTACCTGTTCAAATGCTTGTACAATACAACACATAAATACTCTGCATATGCAAAATTGCACACACATGCTGATAACTGTTATTTTTATGTTTTTATTGCACTAGCCATTACATTTTTGCAGGTTAGTCTGCCGGGTCCTCATGAGATGCCCTGGGCTTCTTTTTCTTCTTCTATCTGTGATACTGTTGTACCACTACTGTACTTTTAAATCTGCTGTGGTTCCGGAGTCCTGCCCTGTGTTTTCTCTTTCACAGAGCGTGCTGCAGTACAGCCACTCAGGGATCTACGATGTTGGAGGGTCTGAGGCTGCCTTGGTGAAACCTGAAAGCTATGATGGATCCTGCTCCTCATCCTCCACTTCTACCAACATTCATTACATTTCTGTTTGTTTGTAATATTCAAATTTCTCTGTAATGTTCTCCACCTGCACACATCATCTACTGCACGCCTGTCCGTCCTGGAAGAGGGATTCCTCCTCTGTTACTCTTCCTGAGGGTTCTTCCGTTTTTTCTCCCTGTTAAAGGGGTTTTTTAGGGAGTTTTACCTTGTACGATGTGAGGGTCTAAGGACAGGGGATGTTGTGTTGCTTTTGTACAAACTGTAAAGCCCTTTGGGGCAAATCTGATTTGTGATTCTGGGCTATACAAATAAATTGAATTGAATTGAATTGAATTTACAACAACAACTACCTCAAAATGCACACAGCTGGAACAACCTCGTCGTGTTGGATTTATCTTGTCATACCCTGCAAATGTGAGTAGTTTGCTTGGTGGTACTTATGTCTTGTCTTGTCATACCTGTTTTTTGTTTTAGCAACACCAGGTAAAAGTAGCCATAAGCTTCTACATCTTTATTTATTTGTTTATAATAACTTAGTTTAGGATTGTCTTGTCTTGTGCACTTGTATTTTACTGTTGTTGCCCATGTAAAACGCAAAAGTGTCAAGTACATGTGAAGAAATTGACAATAAAACTGACTCTGACTTTGATAAAGTGCAAAATCTCTTCCAAAAAATGACCAACTCCTATATTTCGACTGACAAGAAACTGATTTATTCATTACTCAGACACTTTAAGTAGTTTTAAAACCAGAACTTTTACACTTTTATGTGAGTGAAAAGCTTAAGTTGACACCTCAACTTGTACTGAAGTATTCTGAACCCTGATATCTCTACCTCTACCTGAGTATTTCCTCACCTCGGTGTAGACTATCGCCGTCATCCAGAACCTCTTGGTGGGTCTGGGCACGGACAGCATGGCCCACAGGAACACCATGATGGGCAGCACCAGCGAGATGACGGACGCGCTGACGGCGTTGTTCAGCACGATGATGAAGTAGCACACCAGCTCAGAGTTGGCGGCCAGCAGGTTGTACATGGCGAACAGCAGCTTCAGCACTCGGCTCTGCTCGTTGTAGAACTCCCTGCTCTGCTCCAGCTCCTCGATGAAGAACTGTCTGCGGTAAACACGCATGAAAAACATTTTGCAGCATTGGTTATAAAGTCATAGTGGCAGTTTATATACTGGTTGGATTAAATATTCAAGTAAAGAAGATTTCTGTTCATTTTACTATCAGGAAAGAGTTTGTATTTGGTGTAACCCTAAAAAACGTGATACCACAAAGTTTATCTCTCATAAAAAAGGGTTTAAAAAAGATAAGATAAGATAATTCTTTATTAATCCCAGAGTGAGAAAATTGCATTAGCAACAGTGGTAGAAACAGAACAAGTGACATGCAAGAAAAGACAATATTGCACACAGACTATATAGAAAATAAATATAGTATAATATAGGAGAGATGCACCAAATATACAAGAAAGATACGCTAAATTGAGTAGGGACGATTATTGCACATGATATATTATTGTAACTGTAAAAATAAAAAACACTTGCTATTCACAATTTTTTTATTATAGGTGAATTAAAAATTAAAAATGTATCAATATTGTTTCAGTTAAACCATTCGCTTATCGACCAATTAATGGATTTCTGTGTGATTTTTGTAAAAAAAAAAAAACTTTCTCAGCTTTCTAACCAATATTTGTCACTGACCCATTTACAGTCAACTCATTAAATACAATAATGTGTAACTTTACTGTCGTTTTAAATATCTGTGTAAGTAGTTTATAGTTCTGTCTTGATCATTTTCAGGTTGTGTCAATAATATAAGATTTTTTTAGGGTGATTTGTCTCTATTGTTTAACCCCAACACTTTTATTGACATGATATTTTGCTTTTAATGAATGAACTTTTCTCATTAACTGACTCACTTTTGCTGGTTTTCAACTAGATTTTTGCAGTTTGCACAAATTCTTTTGAAGAAATGCATCAACTCGTTGCACAAGTGGAAACAGCGATAGTGAAGAAGCTCTAATTGTGGTGAATTTGCAGGCTGTTAGCGCTGCCTGCTTCTTTCCTACCTGTCTCCCAGCAGCTCGCTGGCGGTTCTGGAGTGTCGGTGCTGGGCCGGATCTGGGATCAGCTCCATGGCGCCAGGCTGAGGCTCCTCGCTCGGCCCCGTGCTGTCCAGCCTCGGCCGGGGCGTCGAGCGGCCTGTGACGCCCCGACTGTCCACCTCCAGGCAGCTAAAACACAGAAAATACTGTTTGCTTTAGTCACATTTATACACAAAGACAGCCAACGATTCTGAATGATTAGCTATCAATTATCTTCTATAAAGCAAGGAGCGTCTGTCTGTTTTATTTGTAGGATCAACAACAGATCCTGGATTTAGCTGAGCATGGCTTGATGGTGTATATCATCATTATTATCATAAAAAGTTTTCTAGTGTTTCATTGGGCACTTGCAATTTACAGTTTTGTAAATGTGTTTTTGCCACAGAGATTATTTTACAAAAAATGAGCAAACAACAGAGTTAAAATCCTATAGTCTTGCGCAGCACTTTAGTTCAGGTGTAAAGCTCCATATCACGAATCCTGCTCATGTTGCTTCCCATCACATTCATTGCAATTCAAGTCAATGTTCTGTTTCTTCTAATAGAAGTATTGTAAGGTCTCTCCAAACCACACGTTAAGACGTTAGTTCCTACTTTATTCATCACTTTATCTAACACAGGGCTTACTCTATGATGCATTCACAGACCCTCAGGAAATCCCAGCACTATCATCTAACAGAACAGAATCTGGACCCATAACAAACACACTACACAGGGAAAAAGAACAAATAAGAAAAAAAAAGACATTTTTCATAAAAGTCTGGTTATACTTTTTTTGTCCAGACCAACAGTCCACAACCCAAAAATCATCTGTTTATTATTATAGAAAAATAAAGAAACCAGAAAATAATCAGAGAAGAGAAGCTGGAACCATACAAGTTGGACATTTTCTTCTTTAAAATGACTCAAATCCAATAATTGATGATCAAAATAGTTGACATTCAATTTAATAGCTTGTGTCTAATCAATTAAACAACTAATCTTTGCAGCTCTAGTACCTTATTTAACCTAATAGAGGAGCATCCTGTTATATCTTCTCAATGATACATTGAATATTTTCTTCACTTCCTAATAATGAGTCAAAACCATTCATTTATCAAAATAGTTGCTGATTTATGTGATAGTTACCAAATCCAACTTTCCCGCACTAACCTGAACTTGGTGGAGTTTTCTACATCAGCTTCATCCAAACACGTCTCCAGCGTGGGACTCTCAGTCTCCTCAGAAAACAGGTCGTCTGCAGACTGAGCTGCTGTCTGATGCTGCTGTTTGTCCACAGGAAAACACACACACACACAGTTAAAAGTGTGTGTCAGCGCACTGTCTGTGTGTGTGTGTGTGTGTGTGAGCAGCTGTTTACCTGCTGTATCTTGTGTATGATGAAGTAGCGCTCGTTGCACAGGACGGTGGAGGTGTTCCGGTACTGTTTGGTGAGCAGGTTGAGCCACTGGGTCAGACCGTCCACCATGGCCAGGAAGATGTGCCACAAGAACCTGAGGATGTCCAGGATCCTCTGGACCATCTCCCCGTGACCTGGGACGAACAGGCGGGTCTTTTCAAAGCTAAAATATGTGTTTGTCCCTGAGGAATCGTTCCTGAAATGGACTTTATGTTTTACTTTACAGGTAAGCATCAAATAATGTGGGCTGAAGGACTATTGCAGGGGTCACCAACTCCGGTCCTCGAGGGCTACCAATGGGTCCAGGTTTTTGTTCCAACCAGGCAGTAACACCTGTTTCTACTAATGAAGGTCCTTAGCAAGGGCTCTAGTGGTTGATTAGTAGAATCAGGTGTGTTACTGCCTGGTTGGAACAAAAACCTGGACCCACGGTAGCCCTTGAGGACCGGAGTTAGTGACCCAAGAACTATTGCATTGTATAGCTGTGGAGCAGGGGTGTCAAACTCAGGTCCTGGAGGGCCGTGTGGGTCCAGGTTTTTTGTTCCAAACAGGCAGTAACACCTGATTCTACTAATGAAGGTCATAAATCAGGTGTGTTGGAATAAAAACCTGGACCCACACGGCCCTCCAGGACCTGAGTTTGACACCCCTGCTATTGCTTGTTTTGTTTTCTTGCTCATGTTATTCTTTTTTATTTTTCCTAATGTTAACTTCCATCTCTGGCGATTGTGTCCGTTAACATGCTTTTTTTGTGCAAAGTCAATAAAGATATTTATCAAAAAGAAAATCAGAACATACCAGACTCATTCTCCTCCGACTCCTCCTGGATCACAGGGTCCTCAAACACATCGTTGTCACCACAACCTACACACACACACACACACACACACATTAATATTTCCATCCCAGTAAAAGTAGAAAGCAGTAAAAAGCTCAGATTGTGTCTGACCTGTGACAGAACACGTCTCCTGCTGTGAGAACTCCTGCTCTTTCCTGTCTTTTTCGTCTTTCTCCATCCTCCTGAGCTGTCTCTGGCGACTCTGACGTTCCCTCAGCGCTTCTTTAACGCTGGTGACCCAGCCCTGATAGGCCAGCTGAAACACACACACACACACACACACACACACACACACACACACACACACACACACACACACACCAAAACAGCTTTAATACACACTTTAAAACATTCTAATAGAACAGCTACACATATTATATAATAATCATCATGACTTTATACTTTATATTTTTGAATGATAATGATTGAGGGTAGTTTTTGCGTCTTATAATGTCTTATAATAAATGTCTTATGATAGATATTAAGAAACTTCTATATACAGCTGCAATGATTATTGAGTTAATTGATTAGTTGCTATTTATTATATCAATGTTGTTTAACACATGCCAGACACATTTTCTGTTGTTGTTGTTGTTGTTGTTGTTGTTGTTGTTGTTGTTGTTATTATTATTTTCTGTGTCAGTCTTATGTTTTTTTTTGTTCTCTATAAAATAACGGAGCTGCAAAAACGAACAGATTAGAAATCACTGTTTTGATGATTTATTATTGGATTTAAAGGAAACTGTCTAAATTCTCTGGTTCCAGCTTCTCTTCTCTGATTATTTCCTGGTTTCTTTATTCTTCTATAATAGTAAACTGATGATCTTTGGGTTGTGGACTGTTGGTCTGAACTTAGGTTAAATTTACAGCTTCGGGAAAAACTGACTTGATTGATATTTTACACCATTTTATGAACCAAACAGACCAAAATCAATAATCAATAGATTAATCAACTAATAAAATAGTTACAGCCCTGTTATTTTTAGTTCAAAATTATATGTTTTAAAAACAACTTTTAATGTTCAAATTTGCATGTTTTTTTATTATTATTATACTTATTTATATTTTTGGGAAACAATGATCAACATTCTACACCGTTTATTGAACCAAACAACTTTTTGATCAATCGTTTCAGTAATCAATGGATTAATAGACTGAATGATCAGAACAGTGATAAGATGCAGCTTTATCTTTATCTATATAAATCTAAAACTCCTCTTAAAACACATTTTTATTCCCTTCAATTCCATATGCGCTCTAGTTTTAGGTTATTTCGTTAAAAGTATTTGTGTATTTCTCTGACCTGACAGGCCGTTTGTTTCTGAGGTTTCTGCTCCTCGGACTGCAGCTCCTCCTCGTCCTCACTGTCCGATTCAAAAAGGTAATATTCACCTGAGTGAAGCACTGCGAGCAGAAGAGAAAAAAACACGTCACCACCTCCGATAGATCAATAATTAAATCAATAAAACCCAGGAATTGACGTAGTTTTGGCACCTGTGGCGTGATGCTGGTACCACTTCTTCTTCCTGGACGTCTTCTTGTCCGTCTGCGTTTCTGGGAAAGTAAAAAAAAAAAAAAAAAAAAAGAATAAATGCTGCTGATGGTTCTGTTTAGTGAGTGAAACCTTCATGATGCCAGTAACGTTGGCAGGAAACTTTACAGGGTGATAACTCGCTCATTTTATTTATACCACACCTTTAAAAATGTTTACAGCTTGCAAAGTGGTTTTAACGAAAAAAAAAACAAAAAAAAACTAACAATATGTCGGGGCTGAAAAAAGGAAGAAGACGGAAAAATAAAAAGTGAAATCTGTGCTGTTATCTGTGTTAGTTTAAATCCTGTCAATCCAACTCTAAGGGTTTTGTTATCACGAGAAATTAAAGCTACGAAACTCCTGCAATAAAAAGTGGTGTTTAAGCGAAAAACGTGGAACCGACCTGCAGACTGAGTCTCTGTGGATTCTTCACTCGTTTTGTGTCCATCTCTGTACTTTTGCTGCTTGGAGCGAATTCTCTGCATCCTGAAGATGGAAAAAAACACATTTACTGTTATATTATTAAATCAGTCAAACATTTTCCCGGTTTCAGTTTCCCCATCTTCAAATGTCTGGTTCAGAAAATCAATAAATTTTCACATATGAGAAGCTAAAACCAGCTGATTCCTACATTTTTGGTTTAAAATATGACTAAAACATTTTTTTTCAGGGATGCACCGATGTGAAAATTTCGGCCGATATCGATATCCGATATATATATCGGCAGTCACTGCCGATATCGATATATGTAGAGAAAAAAAGTTTTCTGTAGTGTCACAAATTTAGTACACACCAGAGAAAACACTGTACATTTGAAGCACAACAGTGCTCTTTATTTAAAGGAAGGCTCACTGTAAAACTGTCATGTGGTTAGAGGAAGTACGGCGGAGCGGACCCGATGGAGCTCCAAGAAGGCGGCGACGTCGGCGGAGGAGGCGGCGGCCGGCGATGAGAAGGCGGCAGGACGGCGTCCGACACTCCGGAGCAACGTTACGCGCATTTTTTTTGTCTTTATTGACGGAGGAGCCCGCTAGGACCAGCTGGCTAAGCGCGTCGCCGAGAGACACGCAGACAGTGACCCAACTAACTGTAGCGGTTTAACTCTGCCAATTGTTGACATATCGGCCAGAATTTGTTGACATCGGACCGATACCGATAAGTTAAAAAACGTGACATATCGGCCGATATATATCGGTTGGCCGGTTGGAGATCAAAAAAGGAAGATTTATCTCTTTTTTGTTTTTAATCTTGTCCTCATTTGACTACATCATTGATTAACGCTTTGTCCCAGGCTAATATCTGACAATAATGTGGTTTAGAACCCAGGTAAACCGTCACTTTATGCTTTTACAAAGTTTCCCTGGTTGCACGGACTGAAAGTTCAACACTCACGATCTCTTGAGCTGGGACAGAGATTTCTTCTCGGCCTGTTGGTGGAACCTGATGTTCTTCTGGATGCTGGCTCTGAAGAGCTCGAACCCCCTGGAGCAAGAAAAAAGATGTTGGACGACTCATGTAGAACGGATAAAGATCTAAAAAGTCGATTATTAGTACGTCCCCCATCTGTTTCTGACACCGTTTTAAAGTATTTCTGTAAATGAAGATTCTGTGTTTGTGGAGATTTACTTTATCATAGAAGTCAGAGGTCTTCACTTCCATTATTCAGGTAGTAATATAAATACTTAAATACTTCTGTCTTTTAGTGTCACTAAAAGTATTTTGAAGAGTTAATAGTCTATTAACCCTTATAGGATATTTGTTGTTTCATTGCATTTTAGGGCCTTTAATTCAACATATTCAAACCTTTTTTTATTTAATTCCATCTATAAGATATAGAAACATCCTTTTGACATCTGTTTCCTTCACCTTTTTTTAAAATCACATTTGGAGAATGGAAATGTCACTAGCTTATATTTTTTCATTAAAAAAAGACAAGGAAACGCATCATAAAACAGCTGCTCAAATGACCCAAATGAAGTTTTTTCCCAAAATATAGTGTATTATTTATTTAAATTTCATTAGAAAGGTGCCCACACAGCATCTGCCTCACGAACATTTTAATCCTATCAAACACAGGCATTTTTAATAAAAGAAAATATTATTATTATTCACATAATATTTCTTAAGCAAAACTGAAAATGTGTCCCACAGACCTTATAAGGGTAAAATAATTATACAATTATAAGGGTTGTTACCACTATATGAGCTGTAATCAGTTTTTGTCAAGAAGAAAACATGTGTTTAATGGTTAATATTAATTTTATTAAGTATAATTATTCATTTTCTGGCAAAAAATATTTTTTGGCTAAGCACATTGGCATGAAAACGAGGATATTTTTAAAATGTGTTCAGACATTATTATGAATCGTAAGCGTATAATAAATGAACACACTCCTTTCGTACCTGGACACCTGTTTGGCTGAGGCCTGAAGCTCCGCCCTCACGTGCAGGAAGTAAAAGCTGAGGAAAACCCTCCGCTGCAGCAGCAGGAAGAGAAAACAGATGCTGTCCCAGATGATGCCGGCCTCTTCTACCGGCAGACTACACTGCTTGCTGCTCAGAGCGTTAGCTGTCAGGAAAACACACACACACACACACACACACACACACACACACACAACAAGAATCATGTGACATGGGACATGAATATTTATGGAAGAATGTTAGGATCACTGGTCAAAAAAAATCAAAAATTGCACTTTTTCTTCTCAGAATAAAAAAAAAATTAAGGGGTAAAAGTTCTTCTTATTCGTTCTAGAAAAAAAGGTATTGTCTTATTTTTTTTAAATTCCAGAATTTTCTCAGATTTCATAGATCATAGAACAACAAAATAAAATTTAATTAAAATTAATTTTTAGAAATTCTGAGAATAAAATCAGAATTATATATTTTTTTTCTGGAATAAATAAAAAAGGAATTTTCACCCCTTTATATATATATATATATATATATATATATATATATATATATATATATATATATATATATATATATATATATATATGCAGTCAAAGTTATGGATTAAAAAATAAAACCCAAATTTGAAAGGATTATTACGTTTCTTGCACTGTTCAATACCTAACAAATACAATATTAAACACAGTAAAATAATACATTACTTAAAAGATAATACACTTACGGTCATAATATCCTTTGACTGTGCAGACCAGACTGAAGAGTTGAATCACCCAGCAGAAATTATCTCGCATGGGAGACACAAACACACAGGCCAGGATCTGACAAATAAAAATAAGAAAAAGAGTCAGCATTCATCAGTGTGTTGGAGAATCAGTGTTTTTAGCATCTAGAAAACTGAATTCATTCATAGAACATCTCTGACTTTTCTTCGCTGATTCATGAAAACACACAGAAGATGAAAATTCTACAATTGCTTCTGGGATTTAAAGGAGGAATCTGTGTAATTTGAATTTGCAAATAAATAAGATAAGATATATATTATAGATAATATAGATACAAGGGTTTGAAATTCTTCTGCAGAAGCTGAAGTATCGAATCAAGCTGCTTTACTTTTTACTAGAAAAAGTGTAAAATTTCTGGTTTTATGTATTGCATTGTCCCTTTGAAGGTATATGAACAGGTAATAGTGAGTTTCTGAGATAAAATCTATATAGTATAACACATTAAAGAATAAGAACAACAGATTTTTAGGCAAAAACAACCTCTAACTAGTTTTAATGATGTGTTGTTTGTGTTTTATGGGTATTTTTAACAGTAAAAATTGCTGGATTGATTAAAATACAGAGTCAAATATGCACTTTCTGCAGAAAAATCTCTTTTGGGCTCAACAGTGGTCATGAAAAAATTAAAATAATTTTAGATGACAGTATTTCTACTTTCACTTAAGTAAAGTACCTGAATACACTACATTTTTATGTATATGAGCTCCACACGTACCGATAGGAGGTTTTTGGCGATAATCACGGCCACGTTGTACATGATGAGACAGTCCCACAGCGCCAGGCGGGTTTTGGACGTCTTGACCAGCAGCTGCGTGCCGAACAGCAGGAAGAAGAAGCAGGCGAGCAGGTACCCGAGCCCGAACACCGAGATCCTGGTGGCGCCGGTGATGAAGACGATGGACAGCACGAACCAGAAGAGGTGGCGGAACACCAGAACTTTGGCCATGTCCAGGTAACTCCTGCAAGAAACACAGAGACAAACACATCTGCTGCATCCACGCCGAGAAAAACAACATCTACACAAGCGTCTGGAAGCAGATCTGACAAAAAAATGTAATTTTACAAATGTTAAAATGAAAGTTTACCACGAGAAATGTGTGTAATTCTCAAAGAAATGAAAAAATTATAACTTTTTTGTCTTAATTTTGTCTTTCTATCTCATATTTAGTATTTCTCATATTTATTATTTTACTTCTTATTTTTTTAAGTTTTAAAGTGGAATAATATTATTAAAGATAATTCTTCTCAATATTGGACTAATTATATCATTATATTTTCTCTCGTTTGATTTTTTGCAGTGTATAAACTGTCGATTTTTATTTTTATTTTATTTTTTTATTTTGGAATTTTATCTCATAATTCAGATTTTTTATTTTTATTCAATCAATTTAATTAATTGTTAAAGTTAAATTTCCTGTCTTGGTGCTCAAAACATTGATACAAGCTGCAAAAAATTAAATCTTAAAATGTGAAAACATCTTATTTTTGGTTTATTTATCTGTGACCTGTTCTTTTTACAGTCCCATAATTATTAGATAATACCTGGTAAATATGTGGTAATAACATATTATTTAGTAATTACCACTTGCAGTAAATTACTAATATTATTTTTATTGCAATTCATTGAACAATTATTACACCCACATGCTTTCTATTATTATTCATCCACTTTTATTATTCTCTCTTGTAATAATATTTACCTATTTTTTTCACCCAGTGATAAAAAATAAAGACATAAAAACATAATTTTTATAATAATAATAATAATGAGAAGTCATTAATAATAATTAATAGAAATTAGGAAGAAAAGCAATCACATCTAAGGAAAAAGGAAATAAAACTATATTAATAATTGTGAATTGTGAAGAATATGTTAATACTATGGAAACAAACATGGCTTCCTTTATGGGTATAGACTGATCTTATTTTGTGTGTAATTTTCTGTGTTTTACACTAATAATTCAGAACCTACATGGTGCAAGTTTGTGTTCTCTACTAGTCTGGTCCATTTCCACAAGCTCGTAGAGCCTTCAGGAGGATTAGAAGACACTGACCTGCAGTTGATGAAGTTTGGTGCGGGGTTAAACAGCCGCTCTGTCATGGGATCCGGGTCGTCTGTGTTTTCCCCGGCTGCGACCATCCAGTCCTCGGTTTGTTCGTTTTCGAACACTTTCCACTGCTGCGAGGCGCACATCAGCAGCACGAAGTCCGCTACCAACACATAGGATTTATTTATTTATTTATTTATTTATTTATTTATTTATTTATTTATTTATTTATTTATTTATTTATTTATTTATTTATTTATTTATTTATTTATTTATTTATTTATTTATCATTTCATAAACTGGGTGTTTTAAAAGAAAAAAAACATAATAAAAAATAAAAATCTAAAAATAAAAAAGCAAAATTCTAAGTTTGCGACATAATGTGACAAAGGAACCATTACTGCTCATGTGTGTTGTTCATCAGTATTAATTAAACTCTGCAGAATCTGATAATGAGGTTTCAGAGGGTAAAACTGAAGGTGTTTAAAGACAAACTCGTGAACACAAACTGACCAATGAGGTTCTTGGAGTTGGGAACCGTGTAGAAATCGGGCAGATACATCCACTTAATGAGAGCCGAGTTCATCAAAACCTGCGTGTTCCACCTCCAGGGATATTCTGCAAAAGGGTTAAAAACACATGTTAGTTTTCATCAATCAGCACATTTAAAAAACAACTTGTGTCAAATATACTAATAAAATACAACACACAACAACAACAGAAGAAGCAATAAAGTGCTGAAAAATAATAAATATTGAAAACTAATATTAAAAAGAAGGCTATAGTCCTACTGTTGAAAATAGTCCTACTATTTATTCAATACCTTTGGACCCAAAATACTTTATATTACACAGTAAAATGTCATGTCCACCTTTAAAAAGTTGCTATTTGAAAAAATCTGCACAATTTGCTGCTAAAACATTTTATGGGTACATCAATTAAATATTTAGACTTGAAACCTGTTTATTTCGATTCTTTGAGCTCAATAATGTAAAACTACACCCCAACTTTATTGTTATAGTTAAAAAATAAAAGGCAAATTTCTTATGGTTATGGTTTTTAGTGTGTTGTTGGCAAAAAATGTGTCTTTTTGGATGAATTTATTTATATGGACCTTAGATACTTTCATACCAAAGCAGACATGTCTGTGAAAACTTGCAGAAAATGTCCCACAACTCATCTACTAGAAGAAATTTTGCGATGTAGGATTTTATTACATAAGTGCATTTGTGGATGTTACTGAGTCTGGACTGGTCCCTAGATGTAGAGTTTAGTGTCATCTGCATAACGGCGATTGGAGATTTCATGTTTTTGGATGATTTGACCAAGGAAGAGCATGTATATAAAAATAAATTGGGGACCTAAGATTGAACCTTGAGGGATTCCACAGGAAAAGGTTCAGAATGATGCCATTTCACACCAGATCCCTGATCCAGACAGGTTAAGATCCTTTAATTCCATCTGGACTCACCTATACAGAGAGCAGGAGGGATGCCCACACACAGGATGTACTGGTAGATCATGAAGATGGACAGGAAGAGACAATATTTGGGCCAGATCGTTGCTATGGCCGCTCGCCGCCGCCGCACCAGGATGGCGACCAACCAGCAGCCGTGAATTATTACCAGGAAGTTCATCCGCTGGCCAATCACATTCACCGTCATCAGGAAGCAGATCTGTCACAAACAGGTGAGAAATAAAAATCAAAATGTCAGTTTTACAGTCATTTGGTCTTTCTAATCTAAAAATTCAGACTTTTTATCTTAATATTTAACTTTTTGTCTTAATAACGGGATTTTCTGAAATCTGAATTTCTGTCAGCAGAAAGCCCAGTTTTGTCCCCCAGAGTTGTGTGAGCTACCTCTAATCCAAACTTGTAGAAGGTGTAGTTGAGCAGGTATTTGAGGCAGGGGACCAGGCCCTGGTCCAGCGTGTCCCGGGTGGCGGCGGGGAACAGGGCGGGGATGGCGGGCGGCGAGCGCTGGATCTGGCGGTAGTGATGGGCCTGGTGGCGATAGACGGTCGCTTCGAACACCAGCAGCATCAGCACCAATAGATGATTCTGCAAAGAAAATGGTTGTTAATCTTTAAATTAGGTAAAACAAAACTCACAATTCACTAATCCATTATTATTAGTTAAGTTTACTTATGCAGACAGATTTCTTTATCTGGGTTAGGAATATAAAAAAATACAAATTTCTTCCTCTAACTTTTGAGAGTTGCAACCGTATTCATTCATTTATATTATTACTACGTAAAATACATGTAACCCAAGATCATCAGTTTAATATTATAGAAGAATAAAGAAACCAGAAAATACTCACAGCCATCAATCGATTATGAAAATAGTTGCAAACTAATCAATCAATCAACTAATCTTTGCAGCTCTAGTACCATAATTAACCTAATACAGGAGCATCCTGTTATATCCTCTCACTGCTACACTGAACCTAGCGTACCTTGCTGTATCCCAGCACGGTGGCGTCTTTCCTGATGCCGAACCACCTCGCCGGATCCACGGGTTTCTCGTACAGAGACGACTTCTCCATCTCCTCAGGTAGCAGGTTGGTTTCATTCGCTAGAGGCTGCGACAAAAAGACGAGAGGATCACTTATTTATCACTTTTATTAGAGCCACTCGCTGCTCTTTTCTTTTGCTTTCTTTTGAAGCTCATAAAGAAATGAACTATCTGCCATGTGGCTTGTTAACATTCTTCCTGCTGAGCTTGAAGAAACTCCCCCACACTTCTGGCATTTTCCAACACACTGACATTTCTGTAGAAAAGGTCAAAATGCTTTAAAGAACACATGGGAAGAATGGAGAATGCAGCTGCAAAAGGTTTGCACGGTAAATCTAAATAAAAATACAATTTTTAAGTGACATGAATCCAAAGACTGTTGAAGAAGAAAATAACTTACACATGTTTCTCATAATCAGGCAAGTCAAGTAACGATGTACAAATACTTCATTATTTTACTTAAGCAGACATAATGGGTATCTATACTATATTGAAGTACTTATCTGAACTTTCTCCTCCTTACATTTGAAATATGTCCTTGTTAATCCTCTTTCATTCTGTTTTCATGAAAAGTGATTTTCTGCCAGAAAGTGCATTATTTGGCCCTAAATCATAACTAATCCTGCCCTGTTCCACTGGTAAAATACCTTTAAAAGGACAAAATAATACATAAAACACACTTTTCTCTTGACAAAAAGTGATGCCAGCTCATATAATGTGAGACAAAGGCTGTTTTTGCTCTAAAAATCACTTGTTCTCATTCTTGAGTTTTGTATTTAATATAGTTCAGTTTCACTCAATTACTTTTAAAGGTGCAATACAACACATAAAGTGAATCTCTGCCAAAGAGTGATCACAGCTCATATAGTTTAACTGGCAGGCGACTCCTTTTTTTATTATTAGTTTTACTTTTTATACGTAGGTAGTTTTGAAACCAGAGCTTTTACACTTTTACTTGAGTAAAAATGATTCTAAACTCTAGTATCTATACTCGTAACCTTTGACCCCACAACTACTGAGTTTTCTCAGATTGTTCTAGAAGTGTCAGAACCAATTTAAAGAGTAGATTTAAATGTATGTTTTGAGGTGAAACGTTGCCGTATAAACTGCAGCTACTGAAATGATCTCAGCGAGTTCATGGAAACATTTGCTCTTAATTGCAGTTTAGATTTTAGAGTTTAGATTTAACCTTCACGCGAACTGAAACACTACAACAGCTGCTCTGTTTATTTCGATTTATTTAATAGCTCAGTTTTCACCGCAGGAGAAACAAATGATTTGTGCAAAACACAACAAAAAAATAATAATAAAAATAAAGTGCCAAGTTATTGTCTCAACAACCATTCAGATGAAAATCGTTTCCTTATGCTTCGCGAGTCCGGCCAAAATCAACTGGATGAGGAGCGTTGGGCTGAGTTTGTGAGTTAATTTAACAGAAATAAAACATATAACAGAAAACGTGTGTGTGTGTGTTTGTGAAAAATTCAGGATGGAGAAGGAGGAATCCGGCCTAAAACGTCCCCAAAAGTCACACTCAAACTGAATATTTAGTAATTTTTTGATAACCACTAAAACCAATTTGCGAAGATGCTGAGTCACTAATGCAGCCAACGATTTTAGAGCTAATTTGCACTCTGAACTCTTAAAAGATCTGAGTCGGAAATTCCGACTTCCGAGGTTAATACGCTTCATTGTGCAAACCTCGTAATAAAAAACATGGCTGGATCCAGTAAAGTGAGTCTTTGGAGCATCAGAGAGAACTGCTAGGGAAGTACATGTTGTAATTAAATAAACTTAAAGTAAGAATAATAACGTAAACACTCTTTAAAGCAGCAGCTTGGGAAATCCTGACGTTCCGTTGCCTTTCCTGAGTTCCGAGTGCAATCGTATATATTTTCAATAATTTTAATCAGGGTTGAAAGTTCATCTTCACCTGTGCAGCACGCATAAAAAGTCTGCTCTGACAACCATAGTATGCGTAGTAAATGGTGAAATGGTGAAATCTTTTTGTGTTTTCACATTTTTTTAACCACTTGTTCTACAACTCATCTCTCATCCAGCTATAAAACAATAGTGTCAGGATTTCCTGAGGGTCTGTAAATGCATCTTGTAGTTTCAGCAGCAGCTAAACCTGGAAACTTACTTTCACTTCGTTGGAGCCCAATCGATGAAGGGAGACAACGGAGGTTTGAATGCTAACGTAAATGATGGGATGTAATCGTCATAGTGATGGTGATACAGAGCTGTAACACTAACAAAAACAGTGTGATAGGGAAGTGTATAGGTTTTTAACTTGGAAGTAATGCTTCAGCTACAACTAGAACCCTGGTCTGCTGCTTATGAAGCAGGAACACTACCCCCTACACTACCACAGCACACCTATGGCACTGTTTTGACTGTGTGTGTGTGTGTGTGTGTGTGTGTGTGTGTGTGTGTGAGCCTCACCTTGGTGCAGTTGCTGGAATATTCCGCCGTGTTGACCACACTCAGTTGGTAAAGCATCTTACACACGATGATGACACACACCCAGACCGTGGAGAGGCAGGACGCCATCGGTCGGAAGCGGCCGTACGGCATGGCCAGAGACCACAGCACCACCAGGACGAGGTTCATCACGGACGGCTGCAGCACACACACACACACACACACACACACACACACACACACACGCACAGACCAAGTCCTATTAGTGGGAGGCCTTTTCTTTTTTCCTGCAAAATCACTCTAAACCCTAAAAATTTGGATGGGATGGGTCCCCATGGAAAACAAATCGTAATGATTTTTGCCTTCAATTAATGAATTTTGGTAAAGTTTGTTCTGTTTTTTAAACAAACAAAAAAAGTCTTACAACATTAACAGAAAACAGCAAAAAATATGAAAACAGAAAAGGCTGAAGCTGTAAAGTTTAGAAAATAAGCTCACACTTAGGTGAACATCAACTCAGATGGTATTATTTATCAATTAATTGAATACAAAAAATTGAGAGAGGAGAAACAATAAATTATTGACTGTACTCACCTGTAAACACCAAAAAAATAACATAAAAGCATATTTGAATATAAAATAAAGCATCAGCTTTGTTTGTTATACTTTTGGTGCTTTAAGTTACACAATAAGTTTAAACCATTTCATTCACGCTTGGCTATATAAGCTGTAAGGATGATCAGAAAATTATATAAAGGGAAGCATGCATTAAATGGGTGATTTATTTAAAGTTGAAATTAAGAAAACTTATTTTCATGTTTAAAGTATTAAACTTTTTTTTCATTTTCATATGGGTTTAATAATTAATAATAGTTAATGTTCGAGGGTAAAAACGTGAACGCTCTACCTCCTCGAGGGCGACCCACACGGAGAAGAACGCCACCATCTTCAGGATGTGGAGCTCCAGGAGCCTCCAGACAAACACCTGCACCTTTGTGAGACTGTCAGAGAAACGTCTGGACAGAACCAGCAACCTGTCCATCACCAAACCCCATTTACTGGGCATCAGGTCCACTGGGGAGGGATAGGGCGAGAGAGGATGGGTAAACACAGAGAGAGAGAGAGAGAGAGAGAGAGTCACTACTAGTAATAGTAATAATTAATACTACCAGTAATAATAATAGTAAATAGTCATATGTAAGATTCTACTACAACTACTACTACTTACTACTTACTAACATGTAATATATTACTACTACTAATATTAATAGCAAATACTAATATGTAAAATGCTACTAATACTAGCAATAATAATATAGAATAAAATAGTAAATGGTAACATGTGATATACTACTACAAATACTACTACTAATAATAATAATAAATACTAATTTTATAGACTTTTATTAATAGTAAATTAGTACAATTAGTCCAATATTACAATTCTGGATTATTTCACTTTTTTTCTTGGTCTCATTTAGTTTATTTTAATTTAGTCTTGTTTTCTTCTAAATAAATCCAATAATGTAAAATAATCCAATAATGAGTAGAATTACTACAATTTACTTTTTTAACATAATGTTGTCTTTTTATCTCATATTTTGGAAGCTTTACCCCATAATTCAGATTTTTTTTTGTTTCAGATTCTTTGAAAAACTTGAATTAAGAAAATTAATCTGTCAACGAAATAAGATAAATCAAAATAATTCTAGAGTAATTGTATCAAAATATTTAATTTCTTATAATTTGATTAGAAACTGCTGTTTCTGTACCTTCATCCTCTGATTCACCATCGATGAAATCTTCTTCTCCAAAGTTCTCTCCCACATCACTGCAAATCTGCTCCGGCTTCTCGCTGTTTTTCTTCCTGGATAAAACACAGAATTCCCACGTGAGGGGTTTTTATCCGACGTGCTGATCCCGTGCGGCAGGACCGCTTCCCGCAGGCGGATGGTGGTTTTACCTGCGTACAGGTGTGACGTGTTCCAGGTCCGTGATCCTCATGAAGGGCTTGTGGAAGTAATGCAGCTGCAGGATGCAGGCGAGCAGGAAGAAGCCGGGGATCAGGATGCTGCTGAAGAGCTCGGACAGAGCGAACGTCTCCAGGCCGATGGCCGCCAGCCTAAAGGTTAAAACTTTATTATACAAGCTGCATATTCACAGTTAAAGATGAGCCTGTGTGTCAGGGGAGTCAAACTCTGTTTAGTTAATGGGACACATTCAGTACAATATGATCTTAATTAGGCTGAAACCAGTAAAACTAAATGAATAATACTGATAAAAATAATAAAGACCATCTTCAAGTAACAAAACAGGAGTGATAACATGAAAAAGTGGAATTTCAAAACACAATGTCTCAGTTCTTCCATATTTCGTTATTCTACTGCTGCAACAGTGTTGGGAAAGTTCACTTTCTACATGAACTGGTTCAAAGTTCAGTTCACAGATTTTAATATTAGCCAGTTCATAGTTCAAAAACTTGAGCTAAGTTCATGGTTCCATGGTTGCTGTGAGCTGTCATTTGTCAAAATTATTTTTACATCCATAAGAGAAACAGAGACAGCCATTATTTTATCGGTTTTAACAGATTCACCTTTTATCCAGTTTTTAATCCTTATCCAATCTCCATATCCAGCCTCTAAATTCTGTTATTTCCTAACAAAAATCTGCTGCATAAATAGTGTTTATTGTGAAATTAAGAGCAGGACTGCAGTCCCTAATGTTCAGTCTGGGTCAGTACTGACTTCTCCACCACATTGTGTTATTGCTCATAGCTGTGGTGCTGCCTTCCTCCATGCTCCTGGCTGCTGCTGTGTGTTTAATGACGTATTTGTTAGCGTGACAGGTTCACAGCCAGAATGAACACATTTACACTGATGTTCATGCAGAGATATGAATTTCCTGCTTTGCCATGTACAACTTAAAACTATAAAACTTGTATCCCATCCCGTAGATTCACTGAATTCACATTCCTGTGAATAAATCACTAATCCCACCCACCTATAGGTGGTATAGTGTTATATGTAAATATTATTTGATATAAATGAAAGTCTCCAGCTGAAATGGACAGAAACTGTGCGTGTGTGTTTTGTTTTTTAAAGAACATACTGTTGTTCAGTGAAACCAGTGAAGTTCCTCCAGTATCCAGGAAAGTCTTCGAACTGATAGGTATAGATAGCGATCAGCACCAGCATGGTGTAAGCTACCACCAGCCACCAGAAGAGCTTCAGCAGCCGCCTCCACAGGGGGAAGAAAACCTGCAAATACAACCACACCGCTTCACAATTAACACCTACTTCCTGTTTGCCGTTGACTTCCTGTTTCCTCTCAGTTAAATGACGAGTATTAGCCCCTACCTGATAGAGGCAGAGACACAGCAGAAACAGCAGCATGTAGATGATCTTGTATCCGACCAGTTTCCCAGCGAATGAGACCATGATGAACATCCCCCCGCACACGTAGATCCAGTACTTGGCGTACGAGCTCATCACCATCCCGCCCAGAACCTTCAGCACCGACTCGTTGGCGGGACCCTCGTCTGCAGAGGTTAAGAGGTCAAGGGGTCAGAGGTCAGGAGGAGGAGGGGTCGGACGGTGATGGTACGAGAGGAAAGAAAAAGGCAGTTTCACTTGATGCTTATAAAATTTATAATAATTAATAAATAATTCAGTTTTAAACTATGCTCAGTTCACCAAAATCATGATAATAACTGAGGAGTGTGTGAGTGTCTGACCTCCTGTAGTGACTTCCTGTAGCTGTGCGGTCATTTTCCTCTTCCTGCTGAAGTTTTCCTTCACCGACTGACGGACCAGCAGCCAGAAGGTCAAAGTGAACAAAAGCTGCGGAGAAACACAAAAATCACTGAAAAAAACAACAACTATTTTGGATGATATTATTGATCTGGGTCTTATAGTGCTAGTGGTGCTTTCTACTCGTTATAATAAGAAGGTTCAATTATTATCAAAACCTCGTCCTCTCACCATAGCTCCCAGTCTGAGGCAGGGATACTGGGCTCGGTCCAGTCCCAGTTGCCTGAGGCTCATGGTTCCTACGGTGGTTGGGAGTTCTGGCTGAAGCTCCATGGCCCAGACGTACTGCAGGCAGCACAGCGCCAGGCCGTACAGGAGGATGAACGGCGAGCACAGCGTGGCGGCGTGGCGCCTGAAACGAGACGGTTTAATTCTAAACCCCCAGAAAAAACGCCTGCAAAGTCCACAGCATGTGACGAATACATAACAGGTGTGACGCGTACCTGGCGCGCAGCATCCAGATGAGACACGCCCACAGCAGCAGGACAAAAGTCAGCCAGCTGTGGTACGTGATGCTCCACACCTGAGAATTAACAGGAAAACCAGTGATAAAAACTCCTACTTTATTCTAGTTATTCCCTCATTCTTCTTTTTGTTTTACAGCATAGGGCTAAATGGGCCAATCCCAGACAGATTGAGTTTAAACTTAAGTTTCCCCCTTAAATTGTGAGTTAGTTATTACTTGTTTTATACATGAACATCTATTATATATACTATTATTAATGTGAGCGACCACTGTTTAAATAAACTACACTGAAGTTACCATCATCGCTATGAGAGCGCACACGTAGCTCTGCTGCATGACAACTTTTCCCAGAAGGAAAAACGGACTTTCGCTCTGTTGTCCGTCGCCACCTGTCGATAGAATAATGAGAAGGAAATTATCAATATATGATCTGAAATCAATTATCTGTAGTTTCTCACATTTAACAACAAATACTTCTCAGGATAAATCTCGCTGTGAGAAATGAAATCTGATCGGATGAAAATATCTCATTTTTGGTACATTAATTAAATATTGGGTAGAATTATAAATCGTAAATATCTCATTCCTTTGGCAGGTAGTTTTGCTTATTTCAAGTTTTATGTTTTAATTTTTGTCAATTTAATATTTTTATTTCTCATAATTGTTATCATAAAAAAATACGAAAATGACCCAAAAATGGTTGCGTCAATTTATTTCCCCATTCAAATATACACAATAACACAATAAAGTTATTAATTTTATAACTTTTAAGTTATTAAATTTATAGTAAATTTATGAAAAATGAGATAAAATATCAAAAATATTATAGTAGTAAAGTATAGAGTAGAATTATCTGAAATTATGTTTTTTCAGTTTACTTGATTTTAGTCAATTTAATTGTGTTTTAACTTTGTATTGTTGTATTATTTAAAACTCAAAAATATTAGGTAAAAATAGAATTATATATGATTCTCTAATGTACATTCTTAATGTAAATAATGAATTTGAAGTCTTTTGACTCCTCTGTCAAACTTAATGCAGCAAATCTCTCATAATTATTGTTAACTCTATTATTAATAAATTATATACTGTTTACCTAATAATATTTGATAAAGTGTTGTTTCTTGATGGGCTACATGTACATATCAGTGCTTTCTACTCATTATAATAAGAACGGTTAATTATTAATGAACAAAAAAGTCACATGTATGGTGACACTAAAAGAGTTTAACTACTGTTTAATACTATATAATACTATTTAAGTCGTACCCAGGTCAGGTTGATTCTCTGCAGCCACATTCTCTCCTGTGATTCCGTCTGTTCCCATTGACAGCAGCATGAGCTGAACAGAAAAAAAAAAAAGATAAAAATATACTTGATTAATTTATGACTTTTGGTTCCTAAATCCAAAAATATATCTTGTTAGTGACATTACAACTCCAAATAAAACTAAGAAAAACTGAACAATATGAGACGTCTAACATATAGGCATTAAAGTGCACATATAAATAACAATATCTTTAATTAACGAATGATAATTAATCCACTTATATGATAAAAATGAGGCAATTTGAGTATACCTTAAATAATATATAAGAAGAATAGACAATAATAATAATAATAGAAGTAGGAGTGTTTAATTTCCTACATATAAAACCTGTGTAAGTCTCCAGTCCTGCTGAGCCTTTACCTGTGTGTCATCTTCATAATCGTCTTTCTGTTGGTTCCATGACCTTAACTCCACCGTCTCGTCCTTCGACTCGTCCTCCACGCCGTTTTCCAGCCGCCGCTGATCCGCCTCGACCTGACGGACACGCGTTGTTAAACAGAGAGCAACATGTGTCTCACATCTGGACACTTTCAGAATGTTTTTTTAAATGATATGATGTTAATGTTGGCATCAGTGTTATAACTGTTTTCAGTATTTAAGAGTGTGTGCATAATATTATTATTATTTTTTTTTTTTCCTTAATTTTTAAAATTTATTTATTTATTTAAATATCATTTTGTTAATTATTTATCTTATTTTTATTGTTTTAATATGTTTTTTCTTATGCTCATTTAGCAAGGCGATGGTTTGCTATGTTGATTTGCTCTTAATTTCCTAGCAAAAAAAGCTCATAAATACATGAAATAGATTTTATAAAAAAAAATGCTGAGAAAAGGCACAAATCTAAATTCGCTTGACTTAAAAAATGTTTTTTTTTCCTATTTTAAATCACCTTCATGATCTGCCAGGGACCAGATGTGGTTTATGCAGCTAAAGAGGGAGAATTAAAAAGCGTCAATACTATAAATGCAGTATAGGGAATCTCTTATTTCTAATAAAGGGAATAAAGTGCCGATAGAAGCACCTGGTTCTTCGCTCCGTGACATCCTGTCTTCAGGACAGTGGTGATGACGATGTAGAGGAAGAACAGTATTCCCGGGTTGACGTAGACCGGCCAGTCATGATCCGCGTTCAGGTTCAGCTCGTAAGGTGAAGAGCAGTTTCCTGGAATGATGATGTTCTTCAGTCCAAAGAGCCTGAGGACACAAAAACAGATGAACTGGATCAACTTTTCCAGACCAGGATCTGAGGGAAAAGGTCTGAGACGCAGACTCACAATATCTGATGAGCTAAATATACACATGTTGGTCCAATATGAAAAAAATATGTATATTGTATTAGATTGTTATTATTAGCCCAGAAAACACACACACACACACACACACACACAAGTTGTCATCATTACCCTCCTCTTCTTCATTCATCAAATATGTTAAGGGATGGCCTATTTTTCAAAATAAAATCCCTGGACAGTAATTGCATCTTAACCCGTTCTTTCAGTTTTTCAAAATAAAAGCAGCAAGGTGATAATAGCAGGTTACACAGGGGGCACAGACAAAGCTGGAATTTCAAAATAAGGAATTAATGGCATCTTTCTGCATTTTTCGCAATTTATTTCAGCTGTCAGTATTCACTAACTTATTCATGAACACACAAGTACACACACACACAAGTACACGCATACGCACACACACACACACACACACACACACAGACACCCAACAGTCATTGTATGTTAACTCAAAATGGACCTTTTTCAAAATAAAATCCCTAAACAATCTGCATTATAAGACAGTTTTTCTTCCACAATAAAAGCCCAAAGATGGTAATAGGAGAATACCAGGGGGACCATGGACAAGGCTGGAATTGCATAATAAGTAATTTATTTAAGATTTCTGCAATTTCTGCAGTGTTTTTGCAATTTATTTTCAGCTGTCGGTATTCACTAACTTATTCATGAACACACACACACACACACACACACACACACACACACACACACACACCTACACACTCATTTGCAAGTCTTCATCACTACCCTCCTCTTCATCATTCATCAAATATGTGAAGGGATAGCCTATTTTTCAAAATAAAATCCCTGGACAGGAATTGCATCTTAACCCTTTTGCTTTAGTTTTTCAAAATAAAAGCAGCAAGGTGATAATAGGAGTTTACCAGGGGGCCACGGACAAAGCTGGAATCTCAAAACAAGGAATTCGTATAATATTTCTGCATTTCCCGCAATTTATTTCAGCTGTCAGTATTCACTAACTTATTCATGAGCACAGACACACACACACACACACACACCACAACAGTCACTGTATGTTAAGTCAGATTGGCCTTTTTTATCAAAATAAAATCCCTAGACAGTATCTGCATCATAGGGCTGTTTTTTCCTTCCAAAATAAAAGCCCAATGATGGTAATAAGAGAATACCAGGGGGGCCATGGACAAGGCTGAAATGGAAATTCATTTTAGATTTCTGCAATTTCTGCAGTGTTTTTGCAATCTATTTCAGCTGTCGGTATTCACTAACTTATTCATGAACACACACACGCACACACACACACACACACACCAACGCTGCCTCTGTACAGCTCCCAACATTTACACTTGACTCTTGGAATTGTGCGTTTCCCAGTTGTTTTTTCAATAATAAGAGGAGAGAAGTGTCCAACACTGAAACCAGATAGTGACACTTCTGACAGGAACTTTTACAGCAGCAGAAATATACGAGAAGAGGCTTAGCTAAAAATGGATTTGGAACAGAGAGGCAACACTCATTAGAAAACAGCATGTGCGGATCAATGAGTTCAAGCTCCTTAATTATAAATAACAAATGCTGCTTTAAACTCCATAATGTCACAGCTTATTGTCAATATTGCACCATGTATAATAGAAAAAGTTAAAGTGAAAAGAAATGTTGATGAACAGAAAGAAAGTCTATGTCACTTCATGAAATCGACCAACAAATAAAGACGACGGAATATAGTTTCAGTTTTACCAGAAATCGAAGAGATCGTCTAACAGCTGGATCGCTCTTCCTCGAGTTCCTGTTCTTAAATGAGTCGACGACTTTTAGTGTGAATGAATCTGCAGACTTCATTAAACCACGTCCTATTCAGACATTTTTTAATTATCAGACTCACTGCTGCGGTTAGAATAAACCTAATAAACACAAAAGCATTAATAGTCATTATCTATAAAAGAAAAGAGCATCTGTGAGTTTCAGTGAGGGCAAAAGTTTAATTCGAAATACTTTAAAGAACCATATAAGATAATGTTGTCTCTTTAACTTATATTTTTATGTATATATATTTACCTTTTCTGAATAATAACAATAATAAAACAAATAAAAATTGAATTTTTTGTTGAGGCTGTTGCCACTTATGTTCGCTTTATGTGTTATATTGTTATGTTGTGCTGTTAAATGTATTTTAACAAATTCCACATTTATAAAACATCACAATCATAAAAACTGAATGAATGAGGAAAAAAAAGTATACTTTTTAAAATTTGATAATAAAGACGACGCCAAAGAAATGACAATTTAGATAATTGTGTGAAAATGTAAGGAGTAGAATTACAATATCTGAAAAGTAATTACTCCAGTGAGGTATAGATAGACAACATTTCTACTAAAGTAAAGTAAAGTATTTGTGCTTAGTTATTTGATGCCTTTGATTTAAATAAGTTTGTTCTCTTAAGATGAACCGATAAACAACAGTGAATTCTGTCTATTTACTAAAAAAAATAAAACTCGCTGGAATCTTCAATAATTCATCAACATGTCTCACACACACACACACACACACTGACAGGTTTTATGAGCATCTGCTTAAATGATTTGTTTTCAAACTCCGCTGACGAGAGCTCATACTTCACGTTTTCAGCGTTTGGTGACACTGAGGTGACCTGAGGTGACCTGTGGTGACCCATCGTCAGCTTTTAGTTCCCGACCCGTCGTTCCGCGCGTTCCAGAAACCTCCTCGTGTCCCTTAAATCTGCGACTCACGTGTCCGTTTTCATCTCTTTGTCAGACCGCTGACACATTCTCCGCTGCCGTTTTTTCAGGCCTCGCATTCCGCACGTCGCGACCAGACTATTAATAGACGGGTGAGGTTTCCTGACCCTTGAACCGGCAAAGAATTAAACGTCTGTCATCCACTAAACTGTGAAGACTTCAAGCCGCTTGGTGAGAGCATCATATTAAATGAAGATGCAGTCGAGTTACTAAATATTAAAAAAGGAAAAAATAATATGCATAAAAAGAAAGAAATAATACAGAATAGAATATGTGATGAGCTGATTTGTGTACATTTAAGTGAGGAGTAGTATTTTTATTGTATTTCAATATTAATGTGCCTATGGGATTAGAGATATAAATTAACTATAATCTCACATGTTTAAATGTCCATGTGAACTAACATGTATTGCCCTATTTCTTAAAAATGTCCAATTTATTTTAAAATGTTCATGTGCATTAACACATATTGTCCCTTTTTTTAAATGTCCATGTGCATTAACACGTATTGTCCCTTTTTTTAAATGTCCACATGCATTAACACGTATTGTCCCTTTTTTTAAATGTCCATGTGCATTAACATGTATTGTCCCTTTTTTTAAATGTCCACATGCATTAACACGTATTGTCCCTTTTTTTAAATGTCCATGTGCATTAACACGTATTGTCCCTTTTTTTAAATGTCCACATGCATTAACACGTATTGTCCCTTTTTTTAAATGTCCACATGCATTAACACGTATTGTCCCTTTTTTTAAATGTCCATGTGCATTAACACGTATTGTCCCTTTTTTTAATGTCAAAATGTCCAATTTCTCTTGAAATGTCCACATGCATTAACATGTATTGTCCTATTTCTTTTAAAATGTACAATTTCTTTTAAATATAAATAAGTTTACAAATCTACAATCGCTCCAAAATTACAAACAGAAAAAAGTATAAAATATTTCACTCTATGTGTAATTAATCTATATAACATATGAGTTCTGGATTGATAGACAAAGAACGTTTGTTCTCACCTGGCCCACAGGCTGTGTGGGGGGAACAGGGCCTGGGCCAGCAGACACTGGTACAGGTACAGACACACCATGTGACCCGCCGTGAAGAAGCCCACCATCACGCACAGCGCGTTGAAGCCCAGGTGGCTGATGGGAAGGTGACACGCCCACCAGGTGCACACGCCAATGAAAAGCAGGAAGTAGATGGCGGAGAAGGCGGAGGGCTGCGTGATGCCTGCAAGAGAGAGAGAGAGAGAGAAATTCATCTGTAGAGAGAAATTCATCTGTAGAGAGAAATTCATCTGTAGAGATGATTCACACAGGCCTTAAAATGTCTCAAATGCATTGACTTTATGAATTTGGAAATAATAGCTTAAAAAAGCTTGAAAAAGTCACGTTTTTTCCATATTGCATTCTCTTCAAAAGTTTCATTTGTCCACCAGTTTACTTGTTCTTTAATATATTTGTAGTGTGTAGTGAAAATTTTCACCTTAACTTTAACTACTTTCATAAAAAGACAAAAATAGGAGATAACCCTCCCACAAAATGATAAAAAAAAAATACAAGATAAAAAACATTGTTTTTGTAATTCTTTAATGCATATTGTATAAACTTTTGTCCTTAACATTTTTTCTGCATACATTACTACTCTGTACTTAAGAACAGTTTTGTGGTACTTGTATTTTACTTGACTACTTTCTATTTGATGCTAGTTTATATTTCCACTCTCCATTTCAGAGGGCAATATTGTACTTTTATTTTCCATTTAAAAAAATTTTTTTGCAAAGATGTTGTATAAAGTGTTCTATAAACTTATATATAATCTAAAATCGTTTAGTATTATTCCACCGAAAGCATCTAAAATGGCTCCAATACAGAATAAAAATGTTCTTATGTTTTTATTAGTGACAAATTTCCATTTGATGCTACTTTCTACTCTTTTTAAAAGGGAAACATTTACTTTTTACTATGTTTATCTGCAGCTTTGGTATCTTTATTCCATATAATATAACATTTGATATAAATATTTAAATATTTTTACTGATTAAATTGTCATTTCTATTCTTTTTTTCTTTACTTTAAATGTGATTGATTGTAAAGTGCAGACACGTGCAGTATTTTATTAAATTCCAAATCCCTTTTTTCCTCCCCAGACTCGGTTCTCCAGACAGAACCTGTGGTTCCCGACCCTCCCCTGGACCATTCGGACCCTGGTTCCATCTTTGTGGATTCTACCTGCCAGAGCCAGCAGGCCGATGGCTAAAATCCTCCCCAGGTCCCGCAGAGCTTTCCGGGCCGAGGCCTTCAGCCGCTCGGCCAGCTGCTTGGCTCTGGTAACCGTGGAAACCTCCTCGTCGGGGTCGCCGGGCGACGACCTCTCCTCCTCCTCCTCCTCCTCCTCCCCCTCCTCTTCGCCGCCGTCTTCCTCGCCTGACGCCTCCTCCTCCTCTTCATCATCCGTGGGTTTATCAGCGAGTTCATCTTCCAGCTGAGGGAAGAGGAGAATGTTTTTCATGCATAGAATACTAAAAAAAATACATATACAAGATAAAACTAGAACACTGTTGAAGAAGAATGAATAATTGCAGTGGGGAAAGCGTTTGATTAGGAAACAGAAAGTGGAACTGAAGCAGGAAACGAAGCTTAGGAAACGAATAAGTGCAGTTACCAAACAATTCACCACATGACAGATGATCAACTGAAATCATTTGTTTTTTTATATAACTGGTAACTGTCATAAGACATATTTTCACATTTCATTCCTGTTTATTGAGTCAGATCTGCTTATTCTGCAATACATAACTGTATTTCACCATCAAATCATCTGTTATTAGGAAGTCAAGTAATACAAAAGAACTACTTTATATTTCTATACAACTCTTATCATCATTACTTCATGGTATTATTGTAAGCGGTGCAGATTTTAACTTTTAATAAGAAATAATGATGTTTTGTTATTGCTATTATATTGTTTTAAGATTAATTGGGCGATTAGCAATATAATTACACTCTATTAGCTCTCTGCACCTTTGACATCTAATTTAGCATTTAAACACTGGTGAAATCCTGTTTATTGAGTCTAAATCAATTATTGGTCCCCTGACCTGTTTATTCTCCTTTTTTTTGTGCATTTGTTGAGTTTGATAAAGGAAACCAACAAATACCATCAGCCTTATGACAAAAAAATTTAAAGCAAGTAATGATTACTATAACTATAGGAATCATGGCATTTCTGAAAATGCTGAACTATCCCTTTAAGGTTTACAAATGTTCATTCATGCAAAATACAATGTGCTAAAAATAGAAGTTCCTCCAATTGCAGATAACCCAGGATAAACCTGAACATGCAAAATATATTTGCACAGATAAGAAAAACTCAGGCTACTGTAAACAGTGACAGGTGGTGAATTCACGGGAAGTTTCTTATTACTGAGACAGAAATATCGCCTCAACTCCATCCATCCATCCATCCATTGTCTATCCCGCTTATTCCCTTTCGGGGTCGCAGGGGTCTGCTGGAGCCTATCCCAGCGCGTTAAGGCGAGAGGCAGGGGGATACACCCCAGATGGTCGCCAGCCAATCGTGGGGCACACACACCATTCACACACCATTCACTCTCACACTCACACCTATGGGCAATTTAGAGTTTACCAATTAACCTGAGCATGTTTTTTGTATTGTGGGAGGAAACCGGAGTACCCGGGGAAAACCCACGCAGACACGGGGAGAACATGCAAACTCCACACAGAAAGGCCCCAGACCCAGGCCCAAGGCGGTCTTGAACCTGCGACCTTCTTGCTGTGAGGCAACAGTGCTACCCACCGCACCACCGTGTCGCCCTCGCCTCAACTCCTCCTACAAAACTGCGCCGCCGTGTTTAAAAGTGTCAAGTCACAGGAGTGAGATTTATCTGGCTGAAATATCTCAATGCATCTACTGTTGAAAAACTCGGTGCGCATTGTATTTTGGCTGCAAGACGACGCCGAAGGAATGTCAAGCTTCTCGGCGGCTGAGAGAGAGCTGCTGGCGGCGGGAAGGAGATTTTTAACCATTTGACTTGTCTGCTGCTGAAAGAATTAAAAGAAAAAAATCTGCAGAAACACAACAGTATAAATGCTATATCTCTCCTCTACACATCGTAAAAACTCTTTTAGTTTGAAATGGAAAAAAGTGTTGCACACAGGTTCCATTCTATTGTGCTTTCAATGACCCATATCTGTCCAATCTGTTTGTTTGGGCTGTTGTCACGGCAACAGTAAAGAATGAATAAACATGAATCAGACTGAGTGTGTGTGTGTGTAGAAGCTTTGTGCTTGTTGCTGTATGAAGTAAATGACTTTGTGTGTATTTTTTATATCATGAAATAATACGCTACATAAGTAATATATCATGAAAACGTTGGTGAGTATAACGTTTTCTTTCCTTCAGAAACCACAGACCCGATGTTGTCAGAGAACAAAAGACAATAACAAGTTTAATCCTGCAGAACATGTTTGTAATTACGGAATTTATTGCGAAGAAAAAAAAAAGCAGATTCATGACTCACTGATGTGACGTTTGCAGCCGCCACCATCTCCCTGTTTCTGACCAATCGGCTGCAGAGGACGATGGTTACCAAGGCGACCACGCACACCCCCAGGTCGGGACACAGGAGGCGCGACACACTCCACGGATCGTCCAAGGGAAGCCTACAAACACACACACACACACTGAGATTCTGCACTGTACTTGTATTTTCTGCTGTTTCAGTTCTTTTTGTGCGTCCATGTTCATTCTGCGCATCTGCTTATTTAACACCACGATACCTGGACAGGCCGATGTGTTGGGTGACGCTCTCCCATTGCGAGCAGTTGTCTCCGATGGCGGCGCTGAGTGGCGGGTACGTGTAGAGCACCGTCTGGAAGCAGATGTGAGCCAGCACAAACAGCAGACTGGTGCCGAACACGGCCCTGATGAAACGGCCCGTGTGACCTGGAGGGCGAAAGGGAAAAAAAAATCACCGTCCAGACGCGGGACCTGGACTCAGAGGATTTATTTCCCCGCCTCCGGCCACATAAGATAAGATAAGATGAGATAAGATATGACTTTATTGATGCCACAATGGGGAAATTTGCTTGTTACTGTAGCGTACAGAGTAAAGAAAAAGAAAAGAAAATAAAAGCTACAAAAAATAAAAATACACAACACTATATGCAAAATTCATAGAATTTGTTGATCAGCATACACAGTATGCATTATGGACATAGAATGGAGAAAAAATACTAATAAATAGCAAGAAAAAAGTATGCATAAGCAAAGCATATATACATACATACATGCACGTACACACATATTTACATATTTGCATATATATAAAAACATACACACATGTACACGTACACAGCTAATGCATACTTAAGGTGCAGAGTGTGTGTGTAGAGAAAAGTGACTACAGTGAGTTATAAAGATAATAGACGGATGCCACTTGTGTAAACAGAAAAATATGACTTCAGGGGTGAAGAAGCTGATCAAGGCGAAGGCGTTTCTAGAGTTTCTCATTTAAAAAAAAAAAAAAACATACAGAACTTGGTTGAAACTAATATTTTACCAACACAAATGCAGCAGCTTGTAGAAGTTTTCCTTATTTTGGAGTGTATTTGTATCATATGATACGGACAAAAAGAAACTTTAGATTTTTGTTTTACGTTTGGTGCATTGCATTTCAAAAAAAAAGTGCAAAATATAAGTTCATGGTAATTTTTGGGTATTTCACCCCCCAAAAAATGTGATGTTTTTCTTCCATCATTATACAAAACAAAATGTATATTGTCTGATCATCGAATCAGAATGATAAATAAGACTTAAATAGGAGATTCTGGACTAATGTTAATGACATAAAGAAGCAGAGATTTAATCTACTTTTGAGATTTTGTGCACAGTCCGCGCTTCTTCCTGCAGAGTGACGCCTCTGTCTCTAATAAACAATCTTTCACCGTCAGCTTTCCCAGCATGTGTTGGTCTTCACTTTGTGGAACATTTACATTCATGCAAGATAATAAACTTTATGTTTAACTCCTCCGAGGGAAAATACATGACGTTGAGGTGTTGTAAATACGTGTTAACGTCTTTCCACATGGCTCCATGTTCACAATAAACTCCGTTTATTACGTTTCCTACAAGACAGCTGCATCGCTCATTGAATGAAATATGACGTGAATGTGAATGTATAAATATAATCTGTAAGAGCCAATTAAATTGTTAAATTAAATTATAATTTAGTTCAAAAAGGTTAAATTATAGTAGAAGTTTATTATTGGATATTATGATGAATTGTCATATTGGGATGGGATGGAAGCTTAATAAAATACTTCAGAACCCTGAGATAAGTTTTCACCATGTTGCTGGTAGTGAAGACTCTGACTCCATATGTGGAGCCGATATATGATTTCAAGTAGAGGTAAATATATCTGAGGTATAACTTACAGGCTGAATTATGTCAGCTAAATATTTGCGTGACCACATGTGACAGAAAAGCTGAGCTCACATTCAGCCACACACATCATTTTTTCATTTTACACCCATGAAGAATCCATTCGTTCAGTCTGATCATCAACAACAATAATAAATAAAATCATATTACATGACATGAGCGCCTACTAATCCATCTGTACCATCTACTATACCATCAATTTATCAATTTCAGTCATTTTTAAGAAAGAAAATGTCCAATTCCTCGGGATCCAGCTCAAGCTTAAGTCAATTCTTTATCGTCCTGGCTAGCAAGGTGAAAAAGAAATAAAATATCCTATAGTATGTTTAATACATATAGTATTTACACAGTATTTATGGAATTTAAACAAATAATATTTAAACAGTGTTTATAGTAGGTAACATATAATATTTAAACAGTATTTATGGAATTTAAACAGATAGTTTTTAAACAGTATTAATAGTATTTAAACGTACAGAGCTAAAATATGTGTTCTTTTTAATGCAAAAATTGTGCAAAAACTAAACTTAAACTAAACTACACTAGTGAACACTACTTGTATTGAAGTCATGCGCATTATGATTAAACACAAATTGATCTGTGACAGTATGTTTTAGGATTGAAATATATATATATATATATATATATATATATATATATATATATATATAATTTTAGCAGTTTAGTACCAGTGTTAAGTGCTAAGTTGTATGTTTGTCCAAAAAGGTCAAAGGTCATGAGATCTGCCACTACCTAAGATGACTCATCTCTTCATTGATTTATGAACAGCGATGTTGGATAGATGAATAGTTTACTCCACCAGGCGGTGAGGCTGATGTTACTGAGACAAATGTTTGGTTTGGAGCGGCTCTGGGATTGATTAATTAGGCACAATAGCTGTTGATAAATTGTCCGTCGCTCGACAAATTAATTTAGTGACAGATTAGTTAAGATGAAGGAGAGAAATCACAGAGTAAACACATAGGGTTTTTTTCCACAGGACTTAGCTGTGTGTGTGTGTGTGTGTGTGTGTGTGTGTGTGTGTGTGTGTGTGTGTGTGTGTATAGGAGGGGGGTCACAGTGGTGCAGAGACCAGCTTCCTGCACTGTTTATATTTCCAGTCCAACCTTCTCCGGACCCACAGACGCTCACACACACACACACACACACACACACACACACACACACACACACACCACACACACACACACACACACACACACACACGTCAAATTAAATTTGGTGCGTTTCATTTCAAAATAAAACTCTAAAATATAAGTTCGAGGTCAATTGGTATTCTTGGTCCTATATACATAAATATATATATATATATATATTTCCCCCTAAAATATAATGCTTTCCTTTCATCATTATATAAAACCAATTTATCTTGGGTCCATTCTGTATTTTTAGGGCTTTTATGTGTGTCTATGTCTGTCTATACGTGTGTGTGTGTGTGTGTGTGTGTGTGTGTGTGTGTGTGTGTAGACTAAAACCGGCCTCCAGTTGTTCCCCATACTTCCAGATACTCGTGTCTGTGTTTATGTGTCAGTAACAGAGATGTTAAAGTCTAATAATGTTCTTTACTCAGGTTGAAGTGTAGATACCAGGGTTTAAAATACATCTGTAGAAGTTGAAGTGTCAACTCAAGCTTTTCACTCAAGTTGTTAATACAAAAAATCTGCAAAAACTGAAGTAAACTTGTGTATAAGTTGCACTTTGCACATTATGATTAAACACAAATTAACATTATTATGTTTTAGGGTTGATATATATATAATTTGAGTAGTTTAGTACCAGTGTTGCTAAGTTGTATGTTTGTTTAAGGAGGTCAAAGGTCATGAGATCTGCCACTACCTAAGATGACTCATCTCTTCATTGATTTATGAACAGCGATGTTGGATGGAGGAAATAGTTTAGTCTGCACCCGGCAGTGAGGATGATATCAAACCAAACAAATGTTTGGTATTTGGTAAAATGAGTGAGTTAAAATCTATTAAATAGATAGAGAATTTAGGGTCTTTTCAAAATGTAAAGGAGTAGAAAAGGTCAAATAATTGCATGAAAACATAGGACGTAACATAAAAAAATTGTCTTTAGCTAAGATAATGAAGTATTTGTGCTACTTGACTCCTCTGGCCAGTAACACACGTGATATCTTGTTGGTAAAGATAAGAACTGAACAATAAAACAGAAAAAATATATTTTTAAAAGTGTTTTAACTGGGTAAAAAAGGCTGGATTTTTATCATGACAACAGAATGAAACAGGGTATTGTTTAAATGTGAAGAGTCGAAAGTGGAGATAATTAGGTAGAAATAAAAAAAACACAGATATACACTGAAGTATTTGAACTAGAACTTTTTCAGTTCAGCGTTGGAATGAAAGTCTCTCCCTCTGCCAGCTGACGTTGTAAAACCTCACCTTAGCAGAACGGGTAAAGACGTCACATGTCCGTGTTTATCTTTTCTTTTCTCTCAGGCGTCTCCTCCGTTTTCTTCTCCTCTCTTGTAATAAAAAAAGCTTTTATTTTGGAGGGGGAACAGTCAAAGAGAGAGGGGGGGGGGGGGGGGGGAGTTCCCCGAACGGAAAACCCACCGACATGCCAAGACCCTGACACGTGCAGACACACACACACACACACACACACACACACACACACACACACAGCAAGGAGCTGCCAGTGACTAATAGGAAGCCGCACTGTTCAGAGACAGTTTCAGTCGGAGCCTGAAAATTACGCAACAAACTGGCTCCTGTAGAAAAATATTCGCTTTATGCTCCTCAGACGCCTCCCAGCAGCTTCCTGAATGCTATACCTGGGAGGAAAAAAATGTGGTAAAAAATCACTACTGTGGAAAAAAAACTGGGTCAGAGAGTCCACAGGGTGTTTTTTAATTCTTCAGATTAATTCACATACGCAGACTAGTCTGAAAGCTCAGTTTCCAACAGTAGAAACATGTAGGCAACAAATTATTATTGAAAATTTCTATTATAATAACGATTATTATGTGTCCTCCTCAACAAACTTTTTATCTATATGAATTGTATTGTTTTAAGTATTAAAAGTATAAAACACAATAAATACAGTGAGATAAAAATCAGAAACAAAGGCTTTATAATTGCTGCTAGTTGTCTGGTTACTAAAAACTGGGATTTCAGATTTTTATGTAGGCCTCCAAAAAGGTAAAAAAAATAAATAAATAAATAAAAATATAAAATAAAAAAATAAAACACTTACACTTCTACTTGATTTTAGGCTGCAAAGGCATTAATGTTGTGCCTTATAAATAAATAAAAACCTGATCTACAGCCCTAAAACCAAAAAAGGAAATTTGGTAAACTGTTCAAAAATAGATTTGTCATTTGTTTATTTGATAAAAATTATATCTACACACACACACACACACACACACACATATATATATATATATATATATATATATATATATATATATATATTTACCCCAATACATATAGGGTGTAGGGTTGATATGTATGTATAGATAGATAGATAGATAGATAGATAGATAGATAGATAGATAGATAGATAGATAGATAGATAGATAGATAGACAGATAGACAGATAGACAGATAGACAGATAGACAGATAGATAGATAGATAGATAGATAGATAGACAGATAGACAGATAGACAGATAGATAGATAGATAGATAGATAGATAGATAGATAGATAGATAGATAGACAGATAGACAGATAGACAGATAGACAGATAGACAGATAGACAGATAGACAGATAGACAGATAGATAGACAGATAGACAGATAGACAGATAGATAGATAGATAGATAGATAGATAGATAGACAGATAGACAGATAGACAGATAGACAGATAGATAGATAGATAGACAGATAGACAGATAGACAGATAGACAGATAGACAGATAGATAGATAGATAGATAGATAGATAGATAGACAGATATATAGATTTACTGTGGCTACAGATCAATAATGATTTAATTATCACTGAAACACTAGAAGTCTCACGCAGGTCAAACTCGACCTTTCTGACGACGCTGCAAAACAAATCGTCTCCTCACAAACATGTGATTCCTGAAAAGATTAAAAAAAACAAAAAACGTTTGCAGACGCGGTTGGCATCTGTGACGAAAACCTCAGAAATAAGCCTTTAAGATGCAGAATCTCTGGACAGATTCCAGGGTAGGTAAAAGAGGGAATAAATCACTTTTCACTTATTTTATTGCCAAGAAAAAGAACAGCAAGAATAACTGTTAATGGCTATTAAACTATATATATATAATATATAATGTTAGATAAATGTGTCCCATGACAATAGCTTTTGACCTCTCTGTTGAAATATCACTACAGATATTAAGAGAAATTCCTAAAAATGGGATCATTAAAATGGGAATATTTATGTGTTTTCATAGTGGTTATTATCTATAAATCTTTACTGGTCTTTGTAGAATACTTGAGACCAGTAGTTGAACTTTTCTCTACTTTCTGAATGTCTTTTAACATCACTTGAAGATGCAAGAGTGAAATACACAAATTTTATATATATAAATTTGATCTGCTAGAAAATAAAGTAATGACTATTATTACTGTCAGTATACATCTATAAACACAGTTATAAACTTGTTATCTCATTTCTCAATAACTATGCATGAAAAACACTGCACATTCAGTTGTAATTTCAGTAAAATTTTGTTGTTTTTGCACAAAAAAGTGCATCATTTGCAGATAAAATCTCTTCTATTTTTTTTCTTGAGTTACTGTCCATTGTTCAGGATGTAACTCACATCCTTTAGGGCCTGATTGTGCAAATATTGATTGACGACATATCAGGATCTCAAAGAAGTTTCAGGCTGACATCAGCTATTTCAAATGGGCCAAATGAGTCTGGGTTTGAGGAGGCGAACAGACACATGAGAACGACCGCAGCCATAAAACAGCAAGAGCTTTTTTATTGGAAGAGAGAGGAAGACGCCTGTAAGAAGGAAAAGGAGAGAAAAACCCCGACATGTGACGTCTGTTCACAGGAAGTTTCATGACTGGGAAACGCAGCATTTCCAGCAGCAACAGTCCTCGTCTTCACAAGTTATCGCAAGAAATTCTGTTTAATGATACGTATCTGGAGCCTTTTTTTTCTTTTTACTTCTACCTAATATATTTTCATGGAATTTAACTTTCTACTCATACATTTAAAACAATATCCTATTATAATACCTTTAAAATAACAATATAACACATAAAACACGTTTTATATTGTGGGTTTAAGGTTGTTTTTGCCTAAAAATCCCTTGTTGGAGTTTTATAATCAATGAATTTGACCTAATTCACTGTAGAAAACCTTTTTAAAGGGACAATACAACACATAAACTGCAAAATCTGCCGACAAGCTCATATATTTTCATGATATTAGACAACTTTTTGCTTTTATACTGTAATTAGTTTTGAAACCAGAACTTTTACACTGACACTTACTGGACTAAAAAGCCTGAGTTTTATTAAGTAATGAACGTGACTCTGACTTTAACATCGCTGTTACTGACGTATAAACACAAACTCTGGGAGGTTTCACATTACTGTCTTAGTCCACACACACACACACACACACACACACACACACACACACACACACACACACACACACACACTTTCGGTGGCTGTTTTTGGCCAAAAGACACATTCCAACCGTCCAATTTGTTTAAAAGAGACAAAAAACTCCCCCAAGTCTGTATGTTATGTTGGAGCAGAAATTCAACGTCGTTTTTTACTTCATGATAATCTCAAATCTCGTTAACAGAGCGATAATTTCCTAGTTAAAAAGAAACTTGTGGCGACAGATCAATGTTAATTTAATTACCACTGATGTACCATGAATCTCAGGACGGTCAAACTCGACCTTTCTGGCGATGCTGTGAAACAAACCGTGTTCTCTGATAATCTAACATCTCATCAACAGGGCGATAATTTCCTAAATAGCACATCTGTTAAAATTTAACGATAACTCACTGAAATGAATTTAATCTGCTGATTAAACTGTTAAAATCCAGGTTTGATTCATGAATCACATGTTAAAACCTGAGTATTTTTATCTGTTACTGTTACAGCATCAATATATATCATCAATATCCACATCATCAATACAATAAGAAAATAGTTATTATTTTAATATTTTAATATTTAATTTAATAATTTAATTTTAATTTAATTTAAACATACATAATATACCATTCTTAATTTCTTCTAATGATTGATTTCTATATTTTTACGGACAAATAATGGATATATACTCCCACTTTCTATCCTTCAAATTATGCATTGTAGATAATTAATGTAGTAAAACTTCTTTGTCCATAATGCATACTGTGTATGCGGATCTACAAATTCTACGAATTTTGTACATAGTGTTGTGTATTTTTATTTTTTATAGTTTTTATCTTCTTTAGCTTTTATTTTCTTTGTACGCTGCAGTAACAGACAAATTTCCCCGTTGTGGGATCAATAAAGTCTTATCTTATCTTATCTTATCTTAAACATAGTGTTAGATTTTTGACTTTTCTGTATATTTCTTTTAAATCCAGGTTTAATTCCAAAAACCTTTGTGGTTGTAGAGATATCCCAGATTTATTTATTCATTTATAGCAGGAAAACTGAATAAAATAGGAACAAGGCTTAAATATTTGTCAGTGACTAAAAGTTTTAATAGAAATGCAACTGAAATACAGCTGAATATAGAATAACTGAGAAATCATATTGATGAAATTACACTGTTTTTTTAAGGTGATGTCTCCTTATTTAAAATTAAAGGTTAGTTAATCATATAAATATATTTGTAATGTATTTCTTAACATAAAAAGTGGATGAATTTGTACGTAAAGTGAGTTTGTAAGAGGTTTCAGACAACACAGTCAACTTCATCAACTTGGGATATAAGAAAAAAAAGATGCCATAACCAGTGATTGTGACACTGAAAGTATAAATCTAGATAAAAACTCCCAGCAGGAGAACAGTGAGCGACTATACTTGGTGTTCTTACCTCTGATGGTGTGTTTGTTGGGACACAGGAACCACGGCAGCAGCAGCACGAACAGGAAGTAAACCAGCGACAGGACGTTATAGCGAAAGAGACAAGCTGCCGAGACAGAACAGACAGAAACACGGTAAATACACATTTATAGAGGCTGTAAACATCTGGATAATAAAAGATAGATGTGTAGATTCATGGTAAACTGCAAACATTTGTCCTATTAGAGATAATATTTAGTAAAATTAGTCCAATATTGAGTCAAATTGTCTTGATTTGTCTTATTCCACTGGCAGATAAATTTACTGATTGCAAGATTTTCAAAAGATTTGAGATAAAAATTCAGAATTATGGGATAAAAAGTCTATAATGTGAGATAAAAAAGCAATATTAAGTCGAAAAGTCCAAACATGAAATTTCGAAAGAGTTGAGAAAATTAGAATTATAAAAGGAAAGTCCATTATATGAGATAAAAAAGACAACATTAAGTTAAAAAGTCGAGAAATAGTATTCTTATTCAGAGGAAATATATTATATTTTAAATAATTCATTCAATATATATATGAGTAGAATTGTTGTGTTCCATTTGCGGATCATTTTATTTTATTCAAAAAATGAGATAAAAAGTGTGAATAATAAAGGAAAGTGTCTATAATATGAGGTAAAACAACAGCATTAAGATAAAAAGATGAACAACATCATAAACACGTTCACATTTACAGATATTAGCATGAAACATCTAGATATTTAAAAAGTGATGCATACATTTGTGATAATATGCAATAAATAAATCCTTTTAAAGGGAAATATCGTGTATTATAGTGTGTATTCCATCGGGAAGTTTTTTATTTCAAGTTTGAGATAAAAATTCCATAATATGAGATTAAAAAAAGTCAAATAATTTGATTTTATGTTAAGGAAGAAACCAAAATCAATCAAGAAACAAAACTTGAAAAGAGCGCAATTATCTGCCAATGGATTAAGCTAATTTAATATAACAAATAAAGACTAAATTACTAAGATATTTTCACTTTTTGCAAGCTTTTAAAGAAACTATGTCTACTAGACATAAACATAAAGTGAATTAAAGTTATCAAAGGGGTTTTTGCTGATTCATTTTAATCACATTTACATGACAGTGATTTAACGCTGGTGAAGCCTCAGGCTGTTTGCCTCCTCGTGCATTTACAGTAATTCCTGAACGAGGGTGTGTCTCCGCTGGAAAATGTGAGGGTCAGTGACACCGGCTCCATTCCTCCCCGCCTGCTTTTCCTCCTGTTTGCACGGCGCAGGAAGGAGTTTTACAAGCCGCCGCTCGCTCCAGGGCATCTCCTGACTTTAAGCAAACCTTATTTCCCCCTCGTTAAGCTCGTTAAGTCCACACAGGGATAATTAGGCTCCGGGTCGGGATTAATCGCAGCCTGTTGAGTTCACAGCTTACGCACGAGAGGCGAGAGGTTTACGGCTCAGGCTGTTGTGTCCAGAAATTTAATACGAATTATAATATATTACTACTACAACTGCTACTATTGACTATTTTAATAGTTAATTAATCAATTTACACCACACCATTGATTTTTAAAATGATTAACTGATTGGTTGTTTGGTTAAAATGTCTTTTTGTGTCCAAACCAACAGTCCACAATTCAACGATCATCAGTTTTGAGAAGCTGGAACCAGAGAATTTTCTTCTTAAAAATGACTCAAATCCATGAATCGAGTATCAAAATAGTTGGTGATTAATGTGATAGTTGATAACTAATCGATTAATTGACTAATCGTTTCAGCTCTAAACTGAAAATAGTGAAAATTACTAAAATTGGTTAACTATTTGGTTCATAAAATTGTGTAAAATGTTGATCACTGTTTCCCAAAGCTGAAGATTCAACCTAAAATGTCTTTTTTTGTCCACAACCCAAAGATCATCAGTTTACTATTATAGAAGAATAAAGAAACTAGAAAATAATCAGATTTGAGAAGCTGGAACCAGGAAATTTGGACATTTTCTCATTAAAATTGACTCAAATTGATTAATTAATTAGTATATTAGTTGGTGATTTACACAATAGTTGGCATTGAAGCTCTACTAAACAGTTGCAAAACAAGACCTTAGTTTTAATTCTGTACTATTTACATGATGAAATCAGACATAAAACACAAATAAAGGTAAATAGGGACAAAACGAAGTTGTTTTTCTCTGGATTCATGTTTCGACCTGTTAAAAATACACTTGATTATTATCACATTTCCTTTTATTACATTTCCTGTAACGCAACGTGCGTCTGTAAGTGAAAGCAGCAGCGGTGGAGAACAAAGGCGCCGTTGTTGGGAGAATCCGCCTAACCACACATATTTAGATTTTAAAAGAGTTATTATTGAGAACGAAAGGTTGACTAAACAAACTCGGCCCTGTAAAAACCACAAATTAACTCCCGGATCCCGGCTCGCACACGTATGACCTGACCGTGACGCAGCAGGACTTGTTGTACTAAAACATCAGTTTGCAAGTCCCTACATCAATTTACTTCAGACAAGACATGGACAGTAAAACATATAGACGTTATAGCAGACATGTAAGGTGCTTCATATTTTGTGATTTTTTGCCATTTTCAGTATTTATTTCCTTTTTTTTAGAGCCTATCTCGAAAAAATAGAATTGCAGATTTTTCCGGGTTTCGATTTCATTCACTATTTTCTTCAAATCAAGTTTTAACCCCAAAAAAACATTTGCAATTATAGGTACACTTTAAATATGAGAGACGGAATGGGGGAAAGAGGCCAGGAAATCTCATTCTAGGACTTTTAATGAATGAAATGTAGCTTGCTAGAGAGCATTTGGATGATCCAGAAGACGATTCGAAGAATGTCTTATGTTCAGATTAAATTAAAATAGAACTTTTGAGTCAAAAGGGGTGGAAACCTCATGCTTTGCGGCTGCTTTTTTTGCAAAGGGACCAGGATGACTGATCTATGTAAAGGAAAGAATGGATGGGGCCATGTATCGTGATATTTTGAAAGGGCATAGAAGATAATATGTGGCTGGGTCTTTCAGCATCACAATGATCCCAAACACACAAACCAGAGAGTGGCATTGTAAGAAGCGTCTATAGAGCAAATGTAAGGTGCTTCATTTGTTCATACTTTGTGTTTTTTTGCCATTTTCAGTATTTATTTCCTTTGTTTTAGAGCCGATCCCGAAAAAATAGAACTGCAGATTTTTCTGGCAGATTTTCCGGGTTTTGATTTCATTCACGATTTTCTTCAAACCAAGTTTCAACCCACAAAAAAACATTTGCAAGGATCACACCAAACTTACGTCATATCGTTAAAACAGTAAATGCCATAACTCCAATTTGCAAGAATGAAAACTAAAGTGAAGAATTGATTCCAAACTTTAGTAGATAGTGGATGAATAGTTTACATAATAAGAGCATCTCTATCAAGTTAATAGTAAAAAATGCTTCAAAAGAATCCTGCTGATTTTAGTTTTTCTGTACGGTATTTCATATCAATGAGGCTAAAATGCTTCAGTCACATCAGTTTCTGTGGCTGCTTCATAAGAAGCAAATTTACTTCTGAAGCCTTAAAATTCTTTAAAAAAAATCTTATTTAAGAGAAAATCCAAGAAAATGTCATGATTTTCTGAGAAGTTTTTCTTTTGACCATTAGGAGAAACTAATATCCAAAGAATGACGCTAGGAGTAGTAGTTTCTCTTTTTACTTTTCCTACACAAACAGGTCTGGTTTTCATTGAGTTGTGGTTAAGTTGATAAAAAAAACATGTCACTTTGAATTATTAAAGTGACTCTGCTATTTCTCTAATCTTGGAAAAAGCATGTCTGCTTCTGTTTCTTTCATCTTTCTTTCCACACATTCCAGTTCACTGTAAGACCAGACTCATACCAGGTTTTCCAATCTCCAAACTCTGATTATTTAATTGAAGCCATAAGAGAAATTAATTTTATCAGAGGAGATGAATTTTATAGTCAACAAATAAAAAGATGTGTGAAATCAGTGGAATGACCCTTTAAATTAAACCTTATTCACATCAATATATCTATGTATATGGGAAAAAGTTGGTAGCAGATAGCTTAACTTTCCTAAAAAGGCTTCTAAACAAATACAAATTGGCTATTTTTATATTCTAGGTGGGTTTAAGAATTAAAATTCATCATTCTTTCCTCTTATTCGGTTACACTGTTTGATATTTCATGTCCAGGAATTGTACAGGAATTCTTGAACCATCATGAACACAAAATCTACATTTTGAGAGACCTGGTTGTGTTTTTTTTTTTACTTTCAACTTTCTCATCTTACCAGTCATTCTTCGTCACTGGATATAAACAGTTGCGTGTGAATGTGCAGAATGTGTAGGCGAATTATTTTATGACCGGAAACATGATGGAATCAAAACCAGCGTCTTGGGACTCATGAGATTCCGAGTGGGTTTAGATTTTTATTCGCTTTTATCTCTCATGGGAGTTTATTGGTCCATAAACAACAAGCCTATCAGATTCTGTGTTTTAACAATAGCAGTGTAATTCTTTTAAAAATAACTATATACAACTATATAACTAATATGAGATTAATTCTTATTCATCATAAGATTATTGACTGTTTTCTTATGTCGTAAATTAGATAGAATTATACTTTTACAGTGGGGCAGATATTTAATTACACACCGACTTGCAAGTTTTCCACTTAAAAAGAAGAGAGAGGCCTGTAATTGTTTTGTACACTTTAATTATGAAAGACGGAATGGGGGGAAAGAGGCCAGGAAATCTCATTCTAGGATTTTTAATGAATGAAATGTAGTTTGCTAGAGAGCATTTGGATGATCCAGAAGACGATTGGAAGAATGTCGTATGGTCAGATTCAATTAAAATAGAACTTTCTGAAAGGTTTCCCCTCATTCTGTCATAGTTGAAGTGTACCTATGATGAAAATTACATCTTTTTAAATCAGGGAATTTGCACAAATGGTGGCTACTGTATAAAAGTTAGCTCCGCAAATGAAACTGAAACAGGTGGCAACATTCCAGAGATGGATATGTTGACCAATAAAAACTAAAACCATCTGGAGAAAAACAAAACATGATTTTTCATGTTCGTTCTCGCGTTGTCGGCGCAGGGCGTCAAACATCCAGCGTAAACTCCACCTCGTCCTTGTGAGACTTTTCCCTCTGCGCCTGTCACTGACGTCTTTTAACATCTGGATGAGACTCTCGGCGTCGCTACGAGACGCATTTCCCACATCACTGTTAATTCTGTTTATTATAACAGTGTTTTACGATGTAATGAAGCTGTGGTTGAGGTCTAGGTTTAAGGAAAGATTGTTTGGATTAAACTGTCCAACATGATTTTTTTTTTTTTTAATGTAAAGACGTGTGGTTTGGACACCGCTTTTCATGATTTTGCGTCTATGATCCAGCACCTTGACTCTAACCTCAAAATATGAGGACGTCTGGTGTTAGAGACTCATCTGTGTCTGGTTCAGAGTTTTGCAGGAGTCTGACGCTGAAGAAATGACGCAGAGGAGGGGCGGGACACGACAGGAATATTTTAACAGGCCGGGAATGAGAACTGGCTGGTTTGTTGCTCATTGTGGAGCCAACTACTGGAGATATTTGTCAGCTGTTAGGAAACAGAGAACAGAGAACAACTAGCCCCTTCTGGAGTGTGTTTGTGTTAATTTGGTTCCACTTTTTCACTTATATTTTACTATTATTTCACTATTTTGGACTGTTATCTTTAAATTCCTGAGTTCCCTGGCACCAAATCCCAGAACTCCTTAATGGAGGTGAAACTCACGGGCTAAAAACCTATTTAATTGATGGAGGTGGTGTAAGAATAAACCACATGTTTTAGAGAATAATTTCTAGAGGGGGCATGAAAAATAAAAACTACTAGACAAATATATGGAATAATGAATCAATGAGGGCTAGTAGCCATTAGCCACTGGCCCCGCCCACAAAACAGCATCTGGAAGAAACCACTTTGAGGAATAAAAGGGGGGTGGTTATAATTTTTCAACAATTAATAAATGCATTGTTTTACAATTTTCAGTGCTTGAGTTGTGCATTTATTTAACATTATAGCACAAATATATAAATATATAAACAACATTTGTGTTGTGGAAAGGAGGGGGGAGGTTACATCCCCAACCCCCCTGGTATTTCCAACTATGGTGAAACGTCTTTGACAATCTAAGAAGTCCAGAGAAGAAACAAGAGAACAACATCCTCTCTGGACTCATGCATCCAGTTATCTGACATGATGGTAAAATACCAAGCTACTGTGTGTGTGTGTGTGTGTGTCTGTGTGTGTGTGTGTGTGTGTGTGTGTGTTCACTGCCAGTTAGTCAAGTGCCTCAAGGCCATAACGGAACAGCTCATTGTTCCCTGGCAGGTGTTGAACTAATTAATTTATGACGCTTTGCTCCGTCACCGTCTCAATATTTCCTGAATCTGACGCCCTCACACTGCAAAACTCTGGGAAGTATTCACACACCTTCGCATCCAAAACACAAACTGTGTCATAACGTGCAGAGGGACGGAGGATCACTGTTTGCACGACTACATTTAGATTCCTTTTGGGATTATTTCCTGTCCTGCTCCAGGAACAATAGAAAGAAACAGAAACAGCTTGGGCCACAGCTGCCAAGGAAAGAAAATCTAAATAATGCTGTTCCTGAATTCCTAAGTTCCCATATCGTTAAAAAAAAGGTTTTAATATATTTTTGACTATGGGAAAGTCTACAAATACTGTCCTGAAATTCTAAAAGCTTAATCCACAGAGAAATCATCTTTAAAACCAGCCTGTGATGTTGAAAAGAGATTATTATTGAAAAATATTAGAAAGAGAAACATAAAGCTTGAGAGAGGAGATGCTACTTAAAACCATAAATACAGCTGCATCTTAAAAAATGGTTTTAATTTTATATATATATATATACATGTGTCCTTAATTAATTTAATATATGCTATAAATATCTATAAATATCTACCATCTATCTAATAGCTGCTCACTTTGTCCCTGACTCGCCACTTCCTGTGTCATTTCAAATTAAAAGCCTTTTGGTGCTCTACGCACAGTCAAGACATATACTAGGTTTCCAGGAAGAGTTTAAGTCGATGGGTAGATGAAGTTAAAGATTGATAATTCTTGGTTTCTATTTATTTATTTATTCAATGTTTTATCAGATTTGGGATCAGCCTTCATATAACTGGACAGTTATTATCCACAACTACAAAAAAACGAGTGCCCCGTGTGCGGAAAAAAAGCAGAAAAAAGCTCCACCCTGCTGCCCAGTTAATGATCAGTCACACCCACAGTGATGCGTGGACGCACGTGATAACGTATGTCCAGTAAATCCACCTCCCGCTATCTCTGCCCCTGCAGCTCCACGCCACCACCGGCTCGTTTCTGTCTCTTTGTTCGGGTGCAGTTATGGTTTGATTTGTGTTTTAGCAGCAGGAGACAATTCTGCTTCACACTGACACCTCAGGAAGAGTTTAAAACGCCTCCTGAAAGCACCAAACAACCTCTAATGTGGTATAATAAAAAAACATAGTGACTGACAACACTGGTTTAAAATTTGCTGTGACCCAAAAGTTTTGGGTTTTAAGTGTTTACAAACCATAATCTTTAAGAAATGGGTTCTTCGTGAATATTTTAATGAGGATCAATCAGTTAGTGAGACAGACACAAAACAAACTTGCTATTCACAGTAAAACCACAAATTAATCTGCGACTCAAGTTCATCATTTTTTTCCCAATAATTTCAGAAAGTAAAACCCATATATTAAAGTGGGTCAAAAAGGATTTTAGTCAACCATTTATTGTGCAAAATTTACCAATTAAAAATATAAAAGAAACCTGCAATTTTTATCATAGGTACAATTGAACTATGAGAGGCAGAATGGGGGGAAAGAATCACAATGTAGGATTTTTAAGTAATTAATTGGTAAATTGTTGTTAAAATAAATATTTGGTCAATAAAAAGTTAAACTCAATACTTTATTATATACCCTTTGTTGGCTATGACTAAGGACCACAAGATTCACAATGTTTTTAAACACTGTTTCTGGCATTTTAGCCCATTCCTCCATGCAGATCTCCAATAGAGCGGTGCCCCCATTCATTCTTTCCTTTACACAGATCAGTCGTTCTGATCCCTTTGCAGAAAAAACATAAAAGAGCAATAAAAAAGCAATATGTTTCCTCCCCTATGCTTCAGCATTCTTTCTCCTCCACCACAAGTAGGGATTTTATGAAAAAGTTCTATTTTTTGTTTCATATGACCATAAATGTGCTCTCAATCCTCTTGTGGATCATCCAAATGCTCTCTAGCAAACGTCAGACAGACATGAACATGTCATTTCTCTGTGGATTAAGATCTTTTTTCACGCTTTGTGATGACATTTTAGTTATTCGTGATGCAGCAGTATTTGTGACTTGAAAATCTCAGAGGTGAAATCTGTGAATGTTTGTCATGGATTTACATGTTGAATGAGAACAGGAAGTACAGGATAAACTCATCACACATGAAATTACAGCTCAACAGAGATGATAAAATAAATGTCTGATGTCAGGAAAATGGTATTTTCAAATGAATCCACTGGTATTTGGTTAAATAAATCGCACCAGCATATATAAATCATCTCACCTGTTAGTTTTTTTTTAACAAATCACATTGTGAGTTTACATCTTTTTTGGGGGGTTAGAGCCTTTTCAGCATTTTGATTTTATCACTGAGGTTGTTTGACTTTATTTCTGGTAGATTAATGGATGCAGACATAAGGTTCTATCAGATGTCGACTCACCATGAAACACGCTACCACTGTATGTGTGTTTACACTGAGTTATCCATTAATAGCATTTACCATTGATGTATACACACACACACACTCACTCGCACACACATATTTCACCTGTTAATCATATCTAGCATGTCACACAAGGCTGGAAATGTAAAAAAAAACAATAAGAGAATCTATGACAAAAAAAAGAAAAAAAAATTATTTTTCTATAATAGCAAACTGATGATCTTTGGGTTGTGGACTGTTGGTCTGGACAAAAAAAGACATTTTAGGTTGAATCTTCAGAAACACTGATCAACATTTCACACCATGTTATGAACCAAACAACTAATCTATTAATCATTTCAATAATTGATAGATGAATCAAGTTTCAGAATAGTGCAGCCCTGTACTTTTCAAAGATAAATTGACCTCTACAGTACAATACAATCTCCTAATATTTCTTGTGTATGAAGAGTTAAATAGGGTGAATCATGTCCTCTGTTGTACAACATTTTTTATAAACAAAAAAGTTATTGATTAATCAATTCAAAATTGATCAGATAAATGAATTCACTATTAAAATAGCTGTTAGTTGCAGCCTCATTTGTGTGTTTGTAGTTCATTGTGCAAAAAGTCAATTGGGCCACGAGTTTCTGGACTTGTGTTTCAACGTTTGGGAAAAAGATTGTAAAAAAAATCCTGTATCCATTATTAGAGAAGATCAATAGGTGCGAACCAGCGAAGCATAGTGAAGAATAATGACGAGATGCTGCTGAACTGAACCTGAACTGAACCTGTTTCACCTACCAGACTCACATCAAAGTGGTTTTGTTCCACTTTCCTTGTTTCCTGCACTGGAACCATGTCATGACTAACATCTACTGTATATTTAGGCTTTATGGTACTGGAAAATGTGTGTGTGTGTGTGTGTGTGTGTGTGTGTGTGTGTGTGTGTGTGTGTGTGTGTGTGTGTGTGTGTGTGCAGAGCCGGTCTGTAATCAGAGGCGGCCACATCGCTCTCTGACAACAGTGAAACGGACCCAGATGAATATAACGTGTTGTACTCAGCCCCAGAAGTATTTACTGGAATAAGGAACAGATAATAAACACAGGAAATTATTTACTTTATTTAACCTTTTATACACAAGGTTTAATAATAATTGCGATATAAAAAGATTGTGTTCAGCTGCATGTTTTCAGTAAAGCTCTAGTAAAGTACAGGACTGCAATTAATAGTAACAGTTTATTAATCTAGTGATCAATGAAACGAGTAATCAGTAAAATCTCAAAGGTTCAACAACCTAAAATGTCTTTTTTGTCCAGACCAACCCAAAGATCAACAGTTTACTACTATAGAAGACTGAAGTAACTAGAAAATAATCAGATTTAAGAAGCTGGAACCAGAAAATTCCGACATTTTCTTAAAAATGACTCAAAACAAATGGTAAATATTGTAAAAGTTGGCAACTAATCATTTATTCAACTCATTGCTGCAGCGCTGCAAAAGTAATTACACACCATTTTTACATATTAGGTCACATTTGGTGGATATTTTAATTTGTGTGTGTGTGTGTAATGTGTTTATAGGAACATTTATTGTGAGAATCCAGTGTTTTCCTCGTATAACAAGTCTTTATTTGTGTCCCTGCGCAGCATATTTATGTACCGTAAATACACAAATAGAAGTGCAATGAAATCCAAACGTGGCTGCTGTGCTGCCGCAGTGTGTGATCGACTATATCAACATTTTTTTTAAAAAGTGGCCGGAGAGAACCGGCTGTGGCCGGAGGCGGCGGACGGCCGTCGTCGCCACGGAAACGAAGCGGCGGTGACATCACAGCCGACGCTCGGACGCGACCGGACTTATTCTTTAAGTGTTTGAGTTTGTTTCCAAATGCCAGAGGTTTTCTGGATGTGAGCTGCTGCTGTGTTCAGGGCCGTGCAGTGTGGGGGGGGGGGTGGCGGTTATGTTTACAGGCCCCGTGCTGCACAGGACCCTTAAACGCAGCTCTTAAATTTGGCTCCTTGTGTCCTACAGGGAAGAAAATTGGGCTGAAAAAGAGACGACGATGTGCTGAAGAAGAAAAATGTGTGTTGAAATCCACTGAGTTAAACAACAGAGAGACGAGAGAGGAGGTTCTGTCACATGCAGCTCAAGCTACTGGCAGCAATTTTACATCCACTGTCTGTGTGTGTGTGTGTGTGTGTGTGTGTGTGTGTGTGTCTGTGTGCTTTATTCCACACCTCACACACACACACAGAGAAAAGAGAGAGTGAGGAAAAAGCAGCAGGTCTGCTGTGGAACTCATCATCAACACTGAGAACAGTGAAGCTTCACGTGATGAAGGTCCTATCCAGCACAGCTTTTTCCATCGCTGGAATTTTTCATATATGTGTGTGCATGCATGTGTGTGTGTGTGTGTGTGCGTGTGCATGTGTGTTTATGTGTGTGTGTGTGTAGTTGAGTCTATTCTGACCAGCTTTCCTGTTTTTGTGGAAAGAAAAGGGCAAAACAGACCTTTATAATTTAAGCTTGTTCTCTGTCTATTAATGTAGATAAGAAAGATTTAACACACACACACACACATATCTACACACTCACTTACACATACACAAACACCTACGCGCATAAACATGCACATTTAGACAAAAACACACATTTACACATACACACACATCCGGATGCACAAACACACATAAACTTGTACATACACACACACATGCACATAAACACACTTATCTTCACACACACACACACACACACACACACACACACACACACACACAGTCTAATTAGCCAGTCCAGCTGAAGTTAAAATCACTGCTCCCTTGTGTGTGTAAATGTTCACGCTGCAGCTTTCCTACACTGTACATTTATACAGCTTCTATGACAGTGATAACACCCTTACGAAAATTAACCATGGTTTTACCATGGGAAATACCGTGGTTTTACCATGGTTTTTTGGGTCATGGTTTACCATGGTTTTTTTGTGGTAACCATGGTTATACTATGGTTTTTATGTAGTAACCATGGTTCTACCATGGTTTTTGGAAGTACCATGAACCAACCATAGTAATACTATGGTATCCAAAAACCATGGTAGAACCATGGTTACTACATAAAAACCATAGTATAACCATGGTTACCACAAAAAAACCATGGTTAACCATGGTTACCCAAAAAACCATGGTAAAACCACGGTATTTCCCATGGTAAAGCCATGGTTAATTTTCGTAAGGGCACACACACACACACACACACACACACACACACACACACATGTTCACGCCTCTGTGATCAGAAAGACGTTTGACAGCAGCTGCAACTGAATAAACTCTGCTGGTGGGATCCTGGCTGTTGGATTCTCAGCCTCCAAGTGATGAAGGAAAAGTTCACGTACAAATATTTATTCAGTTTCACGTCGTACATCACCAGGGATCATCAAACAGCAGCGTTTACACATTGTCACCCTATTAAAATGAAGTCCTAAGACTTTTTTTAAGTTTAAAAATAAAACTTTCATTCATGCTTGACACATACACACTTAGATTTTAATTTCTCAGATTATCTCTATTATGCCTTTGGCCACTCTTCATTATTTATTCTGTTCCCTGCGTCACACCTTCATACATTAATATAATTTATTGCCAGTATTATATGACCTAATCTGTCAAAGCTCATGTTATCTGTCACTGTGCCACCGCAAACATTCAGCTGTTAATTTATCATTCAGACCCACAGTGATTCCCACAAAAGCAAAAGAGACTCGCACGACGTTCTGCTGCCAACAGTTTGATTTGGTTATTGTAATGGACGTTTGTTCCACTATGTGATTAAAAAAGCTGCAGTGTAAGAAAAAGGAATGAATCACTGACATGTGGAGTGAATAGGAACCTGAATGCAACGTCAAGTGATTTGTTTTTACAGCGATTTACATAATAATTTAGACGCACTCCTGTATTCTGACGTTAAATCCGTCACTGCTGTAACCTACGTTCAGCTCTGTCCCTGAATGCATCGTGTGTAAAAAAAACACACACATACACACACCTAAACTTTCTGTCTGAACATGGCGTGAGTCAATATGGGCGTGAAGACGTCTTCAGACCACTAATTACAACACAAATGCAAATACAAAAGACATTTATAATCTGCACGAAAAGTAATCAGACAGAATAAAGTGACTGTGTCTGAAATCCACCTCTACATCTAAAAGCAAATATTATACGTTTTACCCTTCTACATTTATCTGCAGCTTTAATTTCTTTTTACATTAAGAGCTGACATAAAATAATATAGTTTAATATTCTTGCTGTTTGAATTGTTGCTACTGTATAAAGTGAATTGAACAAACATGATATGACGTGGCATTAATAAAACATTAAGATGCTTTAATGTATTTGTTAGAGCAGAACAAATATATATACTATTATTACACTGTATAATGAATATATTATATAAAAATAAGTACATTTAGCTGATAATACTTCTGTACTTTTACCTACCGGTTAGTAACATTTTAAATTCAGGACTTTTACTTGTAATTACGTGTTTTCAGGTGACAGAATTTTTACTTTTACTTAAAGTATCTGAGTATTTTGCTCAAAACTGATAATATTGCACAGAGACAATAACCTGAGTGGTGTCTAAAAGCATTTTCTTTTTATTTTGACATTGAGATAAGTATAGATCGTCTACATATTAGAGTCGATTAACTGATTAGTTGAAGAAAATGTCCAAATTCTCTGGTTCCAGCTTCTTTTCTCTGATTATTCTCTGGTTTCTTTATTTTTCTATAATAAATTGATGATCTTTAGGTCGTGGACTGTTGGTCTGGACAAAAAAAGACATTTTAGGTTGACTCTTAAGCTTTGGGAAACAGCATTTTATGAAAACAAAGACACTAATAGAATAATCATCTCAATGATCGATAGATTGTTCCACTTTCAGAATAGTTGTTCTGATCATGTTAAGTTGAATCTCGAGCTTTGGGGAAAAAGCTTTTGACATTTTGCACCATTTTATGCACCAAAGAACTAATAAATAACCAATTCAATAATCAATAGGTTGATTGACCATCAAACTAGTCATTAGTTTAGTGGTATACAGGTGTTTTTCTGTATTTTACGTCCATTCTTTCTATTCATCCTGACACAAAACAACTTGGACTTCAGGACATACAGCTGACGTGGAGGATGTTAATGTGCGTTTGTAGCGTCTAATTCAACATTTTTTTTTCCTGTTTCTAAAGGTAAGAAGGGCATTTAGTTTCCCATAAAGTCACTTTTTTTTTGGTGGTCAGATGTTCCATGAGCTCATGCTCCATTACAGTCAAGCCTGTTAGGATTTGGAGCAGACGCTGTCCTGGCTCTGAACCCTCCGAACGTGCCGCCCGCTCGGCAACCTGGCCCCAACATGCAACGGCACGTCGCCGCTCTTTACCATTAACGCCGCTCAGCGGACGCCGTCGACGCCGTCGCGGATGAGGAAAATCTGACTTCAGCTCAGGATGGGTAAAAAATATAAAAAATGGACGTCGTTGGGAAAGTTAAAGGTCTTTACGAGATAAAAAAGCCCGAAACTCAAACCTTGGCCGGTGTAAGCAGAGAGAAATGACTTCTCCCTCTGCCACACTCACACACACACACACACTCACACACACACACACACACACTGACACACACCCACAGCTCTCACACACACTGGGTATTTCTCACTGAACTGTTGAAGTCTTGTTAAATTGCTCTGCTGAGGAATGACTCACCGGCTTAGCAACGCCGAGGCACAATACACACACACACCACAACAACCTTTTCTTTATTAATATATATATATATTTGATTTGGACAGTTACACTTCTTTTCTTTTGTTCTGTGGGTTATGTACTTAATCAAAACTGAAGCTGCCACTTGGCGTGTATCCACGGTGTTTATTTTATTTCGTCCTGAATGTGCTGCAGCCGCCTGAAGGACCAAACATGTGGAGCTGTGTGGGACCTTCCTTTGTCTTTTCTAATCTACAATCTGTAAACCTCATTGTGCAGTTGATTCACATCTTTCCTCCTTGTCTAAACTCACATGAAACTGCCGTTATAACAACATACATTCTCCTTTTCTTCTTAAAGCTTCTGTAAGTGTTTTATTCTACAAGTAAAAATGCACGTTTTTTTCTGGTGAACGTGCATCAGAACCAGGTCTCGTTTGGCTGATTCTGAAACTAATCCAGGTTGATATCATTGAATCAACAACCCGTCATGCGTTGGCATGTCACTTGTAAACCTGCACAATAACTCTGGAATGGAATTGCAGGAATTGCTGATATTGCCAAGAAAACGTGTCTTGTGGGACCAGTTTCGCTTTGAACGACTCGTTATCAAATTCCCATTTCAGTAAAAGTTTTGGGTCAAAAGGATGTTTTAATAAACCGGTGCTATTGCCACCAGCTTCAAAACATGGACTTGACGTCCCTATAAATCAATCTCACTTTAAATCATGTCCGTTATATCTACATTTACCAATATATTTATAAAAAATAAATATAGTGCTGGCTATAGTACTGCAGCTCTTCTACTATTAAAACATGCTAACACATGGCCTGGACGGGTTCTGATGAGATGCTAAAGCAGATGTTGTGCTATTGTTGTATAATTTGGTTTTACACTGTAAATTACAGAGCATTTTAATAATTTCAGCTCAAAATTATTCTAAACTTTAGACAATTTCGTGTCAGTTTCGTTTTCATTTGGAGAAGTCAAATATAGAAATACATTTACTTTATATATACAGTATAGTGACAATATAGTGTAGCCTATAGCCATCTATGGGAATCTGCTATTAATGCATATTTATTATGTGTGAATAGCTTTATTATTGCTGTGATTAGTCATAATTAATCAAAATCTTAAGTCTAAAATTTGTAATAATGGAAATTTCAATGTAAAATCATGGAATTAATGTGGACTGAACAGAAATGTATTTAAATTAGTATTATATGTATTACTAGCCTGTATAAATAACAACAAAACCTTTATCGCCAAAGTGCAGCTGAAAATTAAAACAGCACCAATATGCACACAGAAATTATCAGAATAAATTATGTTGTTCAATGTTCTATGTTCAAGTGCCAGTGGAATTTCAACAGGGTCACAACTGTCCTGCAGATATAAATAAAGATTTTATTTCACTCATAAAGATTTAAAGCCTAAAACCTAAATGTGTAGCTCTATTTATCCCATTTCTAAACAAACTACCATAACACGGTTGGTACCAATGGTTGCAGGTTATCTGGTTTATCTAGTATCTGGTTTTATGGTCCTATGATGTTCACTGCAGCTCACTTTACAAAGAATTCAGGTCTGTGTCTGACCCCCCCCCCCATTAAAAGAAATGGGACACCCTCGGGCTCAAGGGGGCACGCAAGCCCTCCATCATAAATAGTCTTAGTAAGGTGATGAAATGTCAGTCTCTCTGAGATTAATTTTCCCAGTGTGACGGGGGGTTAATGACGTTCTCCCAACATATTTTTCCCTTATTTGATGATCAGATGATGCTGTTGGAGAATCCACCATAGATAGGGTTTCTTTTGCAATTACGGCTACTTAATTATAGCCGTGATTGCAGCTTTATTTATTGAAATAAGCGATTACAATGCCGATAATTAGTGACCTTGACCTTTGACCTCCATATTACAGTCACGTCATCTTCGTGTCCAATTGGACGTTCATGCCAAATTTGCAGAAATTCCCTCCAGGCGTTCCTGAGGTATCATGTTCCTGAGAACGGGGACGCCAGTCAAGTTCTCTTAAATTCATTTTCTTTTACTTTACTTTCCTGGAGTAAAAACAAAAGTCTGTCTCTCCTCTGTTCCTCCAGACACGGCCTGCTCTTTTAGAGGTGATCGCGCATCCAGATTTCTGGACTGACCCACTTTCCCATCCCTACACCCCGAATGTGAAGGTTCTGACAGAATGAGGCCGGTCAGACACCGACCAGAATCAAACACCGAGTCCAGAACACTTCACTGATTCAACGTCTCCAGTGACTGTTGTTGACGATATTTCTAAGTTAATCGCGCTCGCTAAAAGCAAAGATGACCCTCTGGGTCCTTTTGAAGTGGACAGAAACAAATCGAGATGACGGACGTCTGGGCCTCGCTTATTTAACTGAAACCGGATCTTTGCCTAATTGGCTGTTAATTGCGTCGCTTCTTGTGTAATGAGTGTTTGTATGAGTTCCAACATCCTTGAAAGTCTGAGAGATGACACCTCCTATAGATACAGTTATCTGGTTACACATAAAGTATTTACACTCATTTGTTGGAGGATCGTTTAGGAAAAAATATTATGGAAAGCATTTACACCCAATTAAAACACGCTAATTTAACTCCTTTATAGAGTGAAATAAATGTAAATGTACTGGATCAACATAATGTATTTTTTTGGGTATTGTACTTTTGAAGGTTTTTTCAAAGCATTTAAATTAATTGTGGGTGATTTAATTTAAGTTTAAGTGAGTTTAAGTGAGTTCTTGCTAAATTTGCATATTATAATTATGAGCAATTATTAATATGATCATCCAACAAATTACCTTTTTGAGTATATGCATGTGTGTTTGTACTGGAGATCTGCTAATTAATTTTTTGTCAACTATTAGAATAATCAAGAATAAAGAATCAATTTGAGTCATTTTCAAGAAGAAACTTATTACTTGTTATTACTATTATTGGATAGGGCTGCATAATGACTATTTGAGTAGTTGATTAAGCGACTATTTAGAAGAAAGCAGAAAATAATCAAATTTGAGAAGCAGGAACATGATAAGTGGAACATTTTCTTGTTAAAAATGACTCAAGTCTATTAATTGATCATTAAAATAGTTCAAAATTGGCAACTAATCCATTAATTGACTAATCATTGCAGCTCTAGTTGTCAGTCTGGTCATAAAAGAAAAGATTCAATAGATTATTTGACTATAAAAATAGTCCTAAGAGCCAGATTTATTGTACTGTGTGGTAGATAATTAATTGATGGATGTACACAATGATTTATTATCATTGAAATCTACAATACGTTATTCTCAGTCATGTTTATATGCAGCTTTATCAAACTCACAAATAGTTTCAGAGAGAAAATCACAAGCTGACAGTGACTCACAGTGCATTTCATGGATTTACCAGCTGCACGCTGGCTGTGTGTGTGTGTGTGTGTGTGTGTGTGTGAACAATTGGGTAACTTTATTGGCATCTTTTACTTCCTTAGACTCATTGCACTGCAAGTTCTAGCTGGTGACATCCTGTCAGGAGACATTCTCTCTCTCTCTCTCTCTCTCTCGCTTTCTCTTTCTCTTAAAACCACCACATGGTCACGACAGAAACAGACAACCTCAAAGCCCAAAACATCTTAAAGCAGTGTTTAATCAAATCAATCTTGTCTGTGCATGTGTGCATGTGTGTGTGTGTGTGTGTGTGAATCTGAATGTGATTTATGCATTGGTGTCAGACTGTGAGATTATTGGGTTAGCCGGCTATCTTTGGGTTTAACCTGCTGTAGAGAAGCGCTCCGCCTGATACCGACCAGACAAATTACTGCATAACAGGCAATTTCTGCAGGATTCCCGAACGCAGTCAATACTATTGGATATCATACCCCGGGTCAAGAGACGAAACACGCTGACGATGAATCAGCTGACATGAGAACGGTGATGACATATTCACTGGAGGTAGAAGCAGTTTCGTAACTTTATCTCCTCCACAGCTCAGCAGTCAGTGCTGGGTGTGTCTGCGCTAACAAGTCCCTTAAAGTTAACAACAAAAAAAAAACATCATTTCCTCTTTTTACAACTAGGAAAAACAACATTTACTTTACATGTTTTGGCAAATCGCTCCCAAATGTCTGGTAAAGGTCACCTCTTGTATACATTTTTAACCTTTCCACGCCTCCTTTTCTCCCCACAATGCCTTGGAAATGACTCAGAGACGTTGCTAAAAAAACAGAGTTGGGACGTCTCCTTTTCTCGTATCACAGACAGTGTGTGTGTGTGTCTGTGCGTGTGTGTGTGCAGGGGAAATTCTCCTTTAAAGCTTAAAACAACAATTAGATGGAATATGAACAGTAACTGTGTTTTTATCCTCCTTATCATCACTCCCCCTGTTCATAAGCGCTTTAAGTGTAATGTTAAGTGATGGAACAAGAACTCCAGTCGTTTAAACAGGGATGTGAAGCTTATACGAGGTTTGAGCAGTCCAGTTAGTCATATAAAGTGAATATATATGATATATTTTTAGCTTCAGATTTCCTCTTTGCGTTTCCTTGGCTTGTTTCGTTTTTGTTTTGAGCTGCAGTGAAAGCGACTGTGTGGGAAGAATAATGTGCTTTAAGGTTTGAGCTGTCACAATAAGTCAAATAATCGATAAGTTAATGACAATTACATTTACTGAGTCATTTTTACTAAGAAAACGTCAAAATTCTCTGGTTCCATCTTCTCTTCTCTGATTATTTTCTGGGTTTTAGGTTAAATCTTCAGGTTTGGGAAACACTGATTAACATTTTACACCAATTTATGAACACATAAAAGAATTAATAATGGATAGATTCATCGAATATTAAAATAGTCATTAGCTGCAGGGCTAGTTCTAAACAATGTCTGCTTTCCATTACAACAAAAAAAGACAAAAAAGAAATTATAGGCTAAATCTTTGAATGTTCACACCTTGTTTATGAACCAAACAACCAATTGATTAGTCATTTAAATAATCAATTGATCAATCTACAATTAAAATAGCTGCAGGTCTGGGTTTTATGTTGTGGCAAAAAACAAAAAAGGACATAAAGTAGTCACTGCTTATAAGGTGTGTTGGACCTATATGTATAGAATGAATATAATATCTATTTCTATAGCACCTCAGGCACATCATAGGGTGAATTATTGACCTTAACCTCGTTGCCTGACTCGTTCTAGTCTGAATTTCAGTGTGACTGTCCCTTTAATTCAGGACTGTGGATGTACAATTTAAAGCTAGAAGCCAGTGTTGTTACCTTAGCTGAGATTAGCTTGTTAAAACTGAACTGAACTGTGACAACAGACAAAACCTCCTGGTTATTACAGAAAAGCGTAAACTGTGTTTTACTTGAGTATTTCCATTTGTTGCTACTTCACTACATTTATCCGCTTTAGTCCCTAGTCTTCACATGCAGATTTAACTCCATGGATAATACAGCCTTTTAAACTACAGCACATTAATGACAATTTAAACAGCATTTTCAATATTCATGTATAATCTTATAAACGTTTTATATATGAAAAGTCACTAATAGATAAAGCTGTCAGATAAATATAGTGGAGTCAAAGTTCAATGTTTCCCTTATGAAGTTAGTGAAATAAAGTATAAAGTAAAAGCTAATATAAATACTAAGTAAAGTAAGTAAATGTACTTACTTTTCACCGTCTTTTCTGTTTCTTTGCTAACATCTGAGACCTCCTTCATACACCGCTGAACTTTGAAGTTCCACACGCGCCCAGTCACGGTTCACGTGTGGCCGGGACACACGGATCTAATGCAGAACCTCATAGACATTTCCTCCACTTTTAGCATTCCTCACCTCACGAGCTAACTCATACAATTCACATCAAATATGTGTCACCTTATCGATAAATTCGGAGTCGTTCTTTAATTCGGCTTTCATCCCAAACCCCAAAGCGGACACTTTATTTGTTGGTTTCGTGTCTGAATGTCTTCTTCATCACTTCTCACATTTCACAACAACTACACCCCCCAAAGCAGACTGAGATTTAAACACGTATATTTTCTATAGTTACACAGATATAGTCACGAGATGATTCTCAGATGTGGTGTTTACGGAGACATGTGAACACCATGTGTGTTTTCTCGACTCTTTTTTTTCTTCTTCCGAGTAATCACACAGAAGTTTTTCTTTTTTCTTTTACAGTTTCCCCTCTCGCTGCTGCAGAAGTTGCCTCCCTTTACTTTACGAGACACTTTCTACGTGGATGTGAAGACTCCTTGTTAAAAAAAAAAAAAACACAGACATTGGCGAGAGAAAAGAGAAGTGGAATTATTTACCTGTTAACAACGCGGTGGGCAGCAGAAAGCTGTAAAACAGCCAGACGATCACCTGAAGATCCATGTCGGCGCGGAAAGATCAATAATTACTCTCTCAAATGTATCGATATGTATCATCGATCAAGTCAGAAACGCCGCGCTCGTTAACTTAAACGGCTCCCGATTGATCGAACGTGACAGAAGAATGACATAACCAATAATCCGATATGCGCTCATGATCTCCCATAGAAAAATCACCCAAAAGGAAAGAAAAAAAAGAACTAATGGAAAGTCTTCAACTTGATATAAAAGTTCCCGGGCAGTTGCGTGTATTGATCCCGCATCGTGAAGCCGCAGATCCGGCGGGTTTCAGAGGATCGAGTCTCTGAGGAGGAAAAGTGGAGCCCGCATGTGTTCGGTGGAGGGGCCCAGGCTGGTCCTAGTGTGTTGTAGGTGGAAAATGTGATTCAGAGGCAAGTGAAGGGCGTTCATAGAGGAGCTATTCTCCACAGAGCTGCAGCTGGTCACCTCCCTGCTGCTGCTGCTAACACCCATTATGACTGACTGCTGCTGCTGCTAACACCCATTATGACTGACTGCTGCTGCTGCTAACACCCATTATGACTGACTGCTGCTGCTGCTAACACTGTTTACTACTGACTTCTGCTGCTGCTGCTGCTGCTAACACCCATTATGACTGACTGCTGCTGCTGCTGCTGCTAACACCCATTATGACTGACTGCTGCTGCTGCTGCTGCTAACACCCATTATGACTGACTTCTGCTGCTGCTAACACTGATTACTACTGACTACTGCTGCTGCTAACACTCATTATGACTGACTACTGCTGCTGCTGCTAACACCCATTATGACTGACTGACTGCTGCTGGTGCTGCTAACACCCATTATGACTGACTGCTGCTGCTAACACTCATTATGACTGACTGCTGCTGCTGCTAACACCCATTATGACTGACTACTGCTGCTGCTAACACCCATTATGACTGACTGCTGCTGCTGCTGCTAACACCCATTATGACTGACTGCTGCTGCTGCTGCTAACACCCATTATGACTGACTGATGCTGCTAACACTGATTACTACTGACTTCTGCTGCTGCTGCTACCACCCGTTATGACTGACTGCTGCTGCTGCTAACACTCATTATGACCGACTGCTGCTGCTGCTAACACTGATTACTACTGACTTCTGCTGCTGCTGCTAACACTCATTATGACTGCCTATTGCTGCTGCTAACACCCGTTATGACTGACTGCTGCTGCTGCTGCTAACACCCATTATGACTGACTGCTGCTGCTAACACACTGATTACTGACTGACTGCTACTGCTACCACTCATTATTACAGACTGCTGCTGCTTCTCACACACTGATTATTATTTTCCACACTACACTGCTGCTGCTGCTCACACTGATTATTATTTTCCACACTATACTGCTGCTGCTTCTGCTGCCCACATTGAATAATACTGTCCACACACACTGCTGCTGCCATCCTGTGTTCCACAGGACAAGGTGACATGAACAGAACCACAGCTGCAGATTCGATTTGTGCTTAAAGATCTACAATTTTTACCAAGTGATGATCTGCAGGAATTAATGCAGCTGATAGAGATACTGTGATTACTTATTATTAGTGATTTTACACACCTGTAATCAAATGAATTCCACCTGTGTGCACGCACGTGTGTATGAGTGGGTGGGTGTGTTTGTGTGTCAGCAGCGCCCTCTAGCGCGGAAATAAATAAGTAAAAACGTGGAGTCACATAGTGATGCAGTCACAAAGGAGATTAGATTAAGTCAAGTACAGTTTTGAGGTTTAATGAAATATTTCCATGTGATGCTACTTTATACATTATGACTGTCTACTCCACTACATTTTACAGCTTTAGTTACTTTTTATATAAAATATATATTTGCAAGATTATTTATCTTCTAACTGCTATTTAAATTGTCTGCTTTTATATTTAAGTATATATTTTAATGCAAACTATTTGATTCATGGAATGTTGAAACATTACGTACATTTTGCTTATAATACTAGTGTACTTTAAGTTAAATTTTTTTTTTAAATTTGGGACTTTCTAATTTGGGTCCTCAAAACCTTTAATATTAACACCCCATTGTGCAGGTGTGGGCTAAATCATTTATTATTTATAACATGCAAAGATACTCAATATAATCCTGTTACTGTGCCACATGTGTCGTATTTAAGGTGGAAACTGTGGGATAAAGCTGTGATTGAAAGGACCCTGAATTGTTAATGAGGGTATTTATCGACTAAGAGGTTATTAACATAGAGTACTCGAAGGTAAAAGTACTTCATGTGTGAATGAAAAGGTAGAATTTTATGTTGTGTTCACTTTGGTTATAAATCAAACTACTGAATGTGATTGTTTTTGGTCAGTTTAAACTATACCATCATAATTAATGATTTTATTATAGGTGTCAAAAAAGTAACTTGACTACATTAACATAATATAAATGGCTTTGTTTCTGCTCCGTTGATCATGATGTGAGCTGATAATTGTCCAAGGTGATTAATCATGTTCTTGATGTTGAAAACCACCCCCACACACACAGTATTAGATTTGGGGTTGAAACTTGACATAATTTAATTTAGATCACTGCAACACTTTAATTCTTTTATTTCAGGAATATAATAACTATTTAAAAAAGTCACAAACAATAAACAATAACTTTACAAAACAATACAATTCCAGCAGTTTAAGCATTATAACATTAATATAATAAGCAAATAAGCATGTTTATATAAAGCAACTACAAATAGTATGCATATGTCTTCCATGAAAAAAAGTTTTAATTAGAGCAGGTTTACATCATTATGTGATAAAAATAAAGAAAAACTCTGACAAAACTATCATGTGGTGTAATCTTAAAACTTAGTACCAAATAGTATAACTCAAAAGTTTAACTCTTAAAAGGATTAAAAAAAACAATACTATCTAGCTAGTTTTATATTTTAGGTAGATTAATTATATATTTCAAATATTTTAAAATGTATATATGATGAATGCTTTTAAAACTATATTTAAAAATGTGTAAAAATAAATAAATTAAAAAAAGTAAAGTAAACTCCGCCGATGCAACCGGAAGAGGCGTGGCTTAATTCATTTCGCGCGAAAATTGTTTTCGCCTTCCTGTGGCGTTCGGGCATTTCCGGCTCCTTTGTTGACGGTGCGTATTTAACGTTATAACGGCGGCTCGGTGCTTTTATTTCGCTCCTGCGGCGGCATCATGTCTCAGGCCCGAGTCACCGACTTCTTCTCCCAGAGAAAGAGAGCCGGCGCCGGCCGTGCTCCCTCCAAGACCAGCGCCGCCGGCACCAAGTCCAGATCCGCCGAGAACAGGAATATCGCCTCGTCCTCCGTCCACGAAGAGTTCCTCCGAGTTATCGACGAGGCTGCGGGGTTGAAAACAACCGAGCCCGCCGCCTGCGACCCGGCGGAAGATGCTCCCCGCAGCCCGCGGACACCGAAGCGGACTTCGGCCGAAGCGGAGTTCGACCTCGGGGCGTCCGTGTTTTCAGCCTCCGCCGACCACAGCACCGCCAAGAAGAGGCGGCAGGTCCGAGCTAAGGAGGCCGAGAAAGCGACGCGGAAGACGGCCAGGAAGAAGCTGGTCCTCCCCCAAAACTCGCCGAAGGTAAGTCGGGCCCAGAACCGAAACAGAATCAAATCTCCTGGATCAGTTTCTACACACGATATCATATGTCAAGATTAAAAAGTTTCTCTAGGAAATTATGAAAAAAGTCAGTTCATGTTGCACAGACTGGACGTAAACAAACGCCAAACTTTCCTCTAGCAGGTCGAGCTGCAGCCATTAGTCGATTAATCAATTACTTGCGAACTGTTACATTGATCAGCAAATATTTTGACAATCGATTAGTGGATTTTATTCATTTTAAAGAAGGAAAACGTACAAATTCTCTGGTTCCAGTTTCTAAAAATCTGATTATTTCCTGGTTTCTTTAGTTCTATAATAGTAACTGGTGTTTTTTTGTGACAAATTGTTGTTTTTTTATTATAAAAAGGCATTTTAAGTTGAATCTTTAACCAGTGGTTACAATTTTACACATACCACCCTACTAACAACCATCATATATATATATATATATATATATATGATGAGATGTTGCCATGGCAAAGAATTTCATTATTGTTATTCTGTTATAATCCAAATAAGCAAACTTTAAAATAACATGTGATAAACTCAACAGAAGTATCTGTAAAATAATGTGGATTTTGTTGAGGACAGTGTTTGTCATTCTTTTAAATAGCTTCAGGAGATTTTGGTGTTAATTAAGGTCAAGGCATTATGTCTGAAATCTAATGTCACATTTTTTAGTCATTCATATGTTAAGATCAACCCTTGGATTTTTAAATCTAACGTGACCGTCGCTGTGTTTTCAGGCTGCAGCTCAGACGCCGCCCAGTGAGGAGAAACAGCAGAAACCTGAATCTCCTGCTGCTGGGAACCACGTTGACATCCAGACTGGCGACGTCCAGGCGTCCCCACAGAAGAGTCAAATCCCCGGCAGGAACAGCAGAGGACAGGCAGCCAAGGTGAGTGTGAACACCGCCGTGTTACTACTTTAGAGCCTGACACGTGACACAGTTTTACAACAAAGTGCGACTTTTTCAAAGATCCCTTAAAATAAATAGACAGGCCCCATATGTGTGATTCCTAGCACCATTCCAACAGGATCAAAAGATGACTTTTGTCTTGTTTGAAATGTGTGAAAGGTGCTTCATGAATGAAGTTAGATTTTTTTCCCCCAATGAAGCAATCTGAAAGTGGACATACTGACGCTATATTTGTGAAAATCAAACTTTATTTATAAAGCAGCAACAGTCCACAACCCAAAGATCATCAGTTTACTATTATAAAAGATTACAAAAACCAGAGAATATTCAGAAGCTGTAGCCAGGGAATTTGGATATTCCTAAAAATGACACTAATTGATTATCAAATTTGAATGAATTGAATAGTCTTTATTGTCATTATGTCTATTGTTGATAGACCTAATAGTTGAGAATTAATTATTTATTCAACTACTCATTGCAGCTCCTAAACTTTCACACAAATTGTCAATATAAAAACATAATTATATCCTGGATTGACGAGTGTGACGTTTCCTGCTCTGCTTCAGGTTCTGAGTCGTGACGACATCGCAGCCCTGAAAACTCGCCTCCAGAGGATCAAGAAGCACAAAGGGGAAATAACCAGCAGCGCTCCTTCCTCCTCCTCCTCCTCTTCTCCTGCTGCCTCCTCCTCTGATGCGAAGACCGTCAAGTCCACGGTAGCTCGGGCCAAAGAGCTTGCAGCTAAAGTCCAGAAGAGGAAAGAGGAGAGAGATTCAGAGCCCAGTGAGACTCAGCAGAGGTGAGGACAACATTTTATTTCACAGGAAACCACTTTTAGTTCCTGGGCCACATTCAGTGTAATTTGTGGAACCAACAACCCTCCAGACGAGTCACGTTTTATTCATTTTTCCCCCTCAGCACCGAGCAGCAGCAGCAGCAGCAGCAGCCAGCGGCGTACCAGCGCTACCACACCCTCGCCCAGGCCGCCGCCCCCAGCCTGTCGCTGCCGTACCAGTACAAGCTGCTGGCCGAGATGTTCCGCAGCATGGACACCGTGGTCGCCATGCTGTACAACCGCAGCGAGACGGCCACGTTCGCCAAGGTCAGGCAGGGAGTCCAGGACATGACGCACAGGTAGGAGCAAGAAGAGAGAAGTGATGTGAAGTGGTGATATTCTTGACTTGGTGGTCAAACATTACGTTTTGCAGCAGCTTTTTGTGTCCTGTCGTCGGGTAGCAAACGCAGAGTTTCTGAAGTGTGTTTCTGCCTCTCTGTCCCCTCCAGGCGGTTTGAGGAGAGCCACGTGGGTCAGATAATGACGGTGTACGCCGACGCCTACACATTGAGACAAGAGAGGAACGTGCCCACGTTCAGCAGCAGCATCAAGAAGGGCAGCTACCAGCTCACCATGGAGCCCGTCATCCACTCAGGTCACAACGCGTTTTAAGTCCCCCAGTCTTCCAGAAGTTGCGTTAAATTATTATAGAATAGAAATAAATGAAGTCGCTTTACTCACTGTGCAGTTTATATAATCAATAATGTTTTTACCTAAAATCACATGACCATCTGCTGCACGTGTATTTTTGCATATATTCCTAGTTATATTATTATAGTCTATAAGTGTATGTAAAAAATACTACAGTAACTGTAATCTATAAATAGTTGCACTACAGTCATACAGTATTATCATAGACTTACTTGCTTAAACTTCTTGATTTAGAACATACTACTTATTGGAAAATAACACCGATGTGCAAAAAGGACCATTTAGATAGTTCTTTCATTTATGGACTATACTATTTTATTTAGTCTCCCTGTGTTTTTTTGTTTCTCAACAGATCAGAACGAAGCTCGCCCCGTCCTGTCGGCCTCTCGTCTCCTGGAGAGACGACACGTCTTCCACTCCAACCTGGTGTCCATCGTCAAACAGCATCATAAGGTCAGCAGCCTCCCTCCATCCCGCCAGAATCGCTTCGCTTCGTGCGTTTTCGGCGTCTCCACAGACTCACCCCACCTCCTCTCTCTGTCTCTGCAGGCGTTCCTGTCCTCGCTTGTCCCGCCCGTGTCCGTCCCAGAGGACAAACTGACCCGCTGGCATCCTCGCTTCAACGTGGACACGGTGCCGCCGGTGCAGAGCGGCTCGCTGCCACAGCCGCCGCACACCGACCGGCTGACCACAGCCCAGGAGGTGCTGGACAAGGCCCGCGCCCTCATCACACCCAAGGTACCGCGCCCAGATCTAAGTTGCAGTGTTTGCTCCAATTGAAAATATCAGAGTCAAGAATCTAATTTATCACCATGGCAACCACTCAATTAAATTTAAGAAATGTTATTACATTTGTTGACAAATGGTTATTAATTAACATGCACTGCCTGGTCTGTGATATATTTATGATGGCTCTAACTGATTGGCAGTCGATTGAATCTATTATTGAAACGATTTATTGATTAGTTGTGTCATTTAATTTTTTAAAGTTATTGCAGTATTTGCTCAAATTGAAAATATCAGAATCAAAAATCTGATTTATTACCATGGCAACAAATCAATTACATAATTAATTTATATAAAAATATTTAATTTATTGTATTAATAGTACCATTGTTTTTACTGTGTTATTTATGATGGCTACAACTAACTGATTGACAATCGATTGGGGGGGAAAAACTGAGCATAATCGGCTTAGTAGTTCCGCTCTCAATAATCAGACTATGCCTGAGTTCAAATATACTCCTCAAAAATGTTGATTTTTCAACATGGTCTGGAGATTAAGCTCAGTTTGTGATGGTTTATTAACTATAAATCTGCTTTTTCCTGTTCTCAGATGGAGAAGGCTCTGGTCTCCATGGCTCAGAAGACTGAAGATAAAGCTGCGGAGAACAAAGAAACATCAGCTCCAACATCTGCTCCAACATCTGCTCCAGCTGCTGCTCCAGCTGCTGCAGCTCCCGTCCCCTCAGCCCTGAAAGGGGTCTCCCAGTCCCTGCTGGACCGGGTACGTAGAACCCCCCAGGACCTGCTGTCATTCAACTAAGCCTGGCGTCGTTCCAGACCCAACCGTTAACGTCTTATTTTTTTTTCCTTTTTCAGATCCGAGCGAAGGAGGCCCAGAAGCTGCAGGCGGCCATGACCCGGAACCCGGCCCACGAGAATCGCCTGCTGATGATGTCGCGGCTCGGCGAGCTGGCGAGGATCCTGCGCAACGTGTTCGTGGCCGAGAAGAAGCCGGCCCTGGTCATGGAGGTGGCCTGTAACAAGATGGTGGCCAGTTACAGATCGGCTCTCAGCACAGGTGACGACCACCGATAACCTGGATCAATTAATCGATTGGTTTCCAACTGTTATATTAATCAGCGAGAATTTGGTAGAGAGTTTGTGGATTTTAGTGATTCTTCATCAGCTCACAGAACACAGTCAGTCTCCTCAACACATACATTCAAAAATTAGAATTCTTCTGAATTTTTTTACTTGGTCAAATTAAAAAAGTCATTTTATGAACCAAATGACTTATATTTTCTATAATTGATTGTTTATTAAAATAGCTGCGGTGATAGTTGTAAACTGTTTTGTCATTGCTAACTATAACATGATGTAGCTAAAGCAAATGAGGTTAGAAGATAAAAATCAAAATCAAACATTTTTTTTTTTTTTAATAAACAGGGGAGATGGAGAAACACTTGCGGCTGCTGGCCGAGGTGGCTGCTGATTGGCTGACGATCCACCCAATCAGGAAGGACTTCTACCTGAAGCTGAACAAGAACACGGAGCTGAACGAGGTCCTGGACAAACTGAGCCTGAGGCTGCGGGAGGAGGAGAAACTCTGAGGATTTATTTTTTCAACTAAGGGTCACGGATGTGACGGCAGCGGACACACGTTTGACATTTTGACGTTTTTGTCTTTTTTTTTTTTTTTTTCCCTGGAAGTGAAACGAGCTGATCACCAATGCAGGAGGCTGATGTGGATCTGTTTTACTCCTGTTTTGTCCAGTGTTTTATCTGCAGTTCTGACGATGTGTGTTTCATTTGTTTTGTTCATCATGAAAGAGGTTTTGCAGGCGTTTTATGGATCAGATTTCTACAGTGTAGAGTGTTTACATTTTTAAAACCTTGTTCGATAATGTTAAAGAATACAAAGCTGGTGTCGGATCTGCTGCCTCCCCTTTTTTTTGTGTGAGAATGCAATTAAATTATAGTTAAAGCAAAAGCAATAGTTGCTTTTGATTATCTGATTCCATACTTTGGTCTAATGGAAGTGAGTGGAAGTTAATATTTATTTTATCATTTCCTTTTTGGATAAATTCCTGGAATCTAGTCAGAGTTTCAATCAGGGTTGAGTTATTCTCATGTTTTATTCTGACAAAATACATCAGGAAATGCATCACTTGTGAATTTTGAAGCCTTCATGTGCCTTAAAGGTGATTTCTAGCAAGTTTAGTATGAGCTTTGTACTTTCAGTGTTAGCGTTTACACTTAATTTATGAAGTTTTATCTCTCTGAACAAACATTTAAGGACCACACTGCCTAATTTCTGCAATAATCTGAAATTCTAAATGTGTGTTTTTGCTGAATGCAATGTTATCAGGCAACAGATGATGATACCAGACATTTTAATCACACAGAACACAACCGCCTTGATTTACAGGTGCATGGAATGACTTTCTTTTTGGAAAAATAATTACAGAAGATTTCAATTCCACTTGCAAAACTGTACAGCATTAGTATTAAAAAAAAAAAAAAAAACATACAAAGCTTTTTCTTGTTTCCTGTGAACCGATGTTTTCAGTACTGAATTAGTGACATCACAGCGTGCGGCTTCAGCCGCTCTCGTCCGTTCAGCTCTTTGAGCTCGATGACGACCAGGCAGCTCAGGACCTCGGCCTGCCGCTTCCTCATCAGCTCACATGCCGCGCACAGACTCCCTGACACGTTAGGAAACAAAACAGTATTTCACTAAATAAATGAGGATTCAAAAAACTCAACAAAAAAAAAAAAAAAAAAGACAGTTCAGGTTGAATCTTAAACTTTGGGGAAACACCGATCAACATTTATCACCATTTTATAAACTAAAAGTACGAAATACACATTTTCTTTTATAACCTTAGTAAACTGAGTTTTGGGTTGTGGACTGCTGGTCTGGACAAAAAACATTTTAGGTTGAATCTTCAGGTTTTGAAAAATACTGATATTTTACACCATTTTTGGGAACCAAATGACTATTAGATTGAATAATTGTTTATTAAATAGCTGAGTTATAAACAGTTTTTTCCCTATTACTAACTATAACATAATGTTGCTAAAGCAAATGAGGGTTCTAAGATTAAAAAAAAAAATCTCAATGATCGATCCATACAGCTTTGGGAAACACTGATCGACATTTTACACCACTATATGAACTATACGATTGATTTAATCATTTCAATAATCAATTATTTAATTTATTACAGACAAGGCAGTGTATGTTAATGACTACTTTCCAACAAGTGTAGTAACAAATCTTTTAATACATATAATTGAGTTGTGGCCAATGTAATAAATTAGATTTTTAAGCAATAACACGTTCGACTCCAACAGATTTGTAAAATTATGAGAATTTTGATGTGACTGATTAAAAAAAACAAAGTTAAAGTTAATAGTTTCAATAATCGAATGAAAACAGTCAGTTCGCAGCTCTAGCACCAACAGGTCGAGGTTTATTTCTCACCTCCAGTAGCCAGGAGGTCGTCGATGAGGAGAACCTTCTGACCCAGAGCCACCGCGTCGTCCTGCACCTCCAGCTCCGCCTGCAGCAAAAGGCGTGATTGGAGTTACAGAACAAGATTAAAAACAGTTCAAGGCTGCAAACTATAAAATACAGTGACAAGAAATAGAGCTGCAACTATTCTGATAGTTGATTAATCTGTGGATTGTTATCAATTGATTAGTTGTTTGATACATAAAATGGTGTGAAATATTTCCTAAAGCTGAAGATTCAACCTAAAATGTCTTTTTTGGTCCAGACCAACAGTCCACAACCCAAAGATCATCAGTTTACATTATAGAAGAATAAAGAAACCAAAACATAACTGGATTTAAGAAGCTGGAACCAGAGAATTTGGACATTTTCCACATAAAAAGTGACTCAAATCCATTACCCAAGCATGACTGCTGCTGCATGTGTTTATGATTAATGTTCAAGTCAGGATCTGTTAAAACTAGAAGAGTGAACAGAGCATTTCACTCACATAAGGACATGAAAAGAATCACCAGGAACAAAGCACGTGCACAGACACAGGTGAACTTTCCTTCTGCTGTTATGCTGTAAAATCCTTGTGGAGGCTGCAGATGAACAATGATTAGTCAACATTGTGTGTGTGTGTGTGTGTGTGTGTGTGTGTGTGTGTGTGTGTGTGTGTGTGTGCACGCGCGCACACCTTTCCATACTCCAGATCGTAGACAACAGACATGGTGGCTCCAGGCAGTTTTCCTTTTTTCCTGACCAGGACGAAGCCGACATTGAGCCGCTGGGCGAGCAGCGGTCCGAACAGGAAACCACGAGCATCTAATCCTGCAGGAACGAGAGATATATATATATATATATATATACACACACACACACACACACACAATTTTTGACATTGTCCCTAATACAGATTAAACAACCTAAATATTTAACACAACAAATAACAGAAAAGAACACAATGTCCCTTTTTAACATTGACTTTATCATGTCAATTACAGTTAACTATTTAAACTAAACTATCTGGTACCAGGTTTTTAGGTTTAACCACATATGACATTTTTGACACGGCTTCACTTATTCATTTATTTTTTAGCACTGACATATTTCTTGCTGTGTTAAAAATTGTCTATTATTAATATTATTATAATTATTATGCACTTCTTTCCTCTCCCTCTTTCTTCTTTTCTTTCCCCTCTAGTTTTTAGTCATTAAACTCTGACATTCAGTGATGCACAAACGCATAAATAACTTCACCCACTCTTTATATAAAGTGTAAAACTTTTCCAGTCGAAACCTGCCTGTGGTCCTTCCTGTTCACTTGTGGATGTTCTACATTTTTTTGGTTTTGGATGTCAATAAAAAGTGTATTGTAAAAAGTGTTTCTGTGTCCTTGGGCAGTTTTCTTTTCCCCTCACCAACGATCAGCTGGACGTCTGGATGATTCTTCCTCACGTGTTCCTCGAACAGGTCGGTCACGGCCGTCAGAGCCGCTGGGTCCTTCAGGAGGGGACAGATGTCTCTGCAGGACACATCACGTCACGTATCATCCACACGGGTTCATACGGTGTATGTAAGGAACACTTCACCAGCAGACGTTACGAGGCTAACCAGTAAAAACCAATTCATTTAACGTCTGCCTCTCTGTGCCAATCATTAAGAAACCAATTACTCATTTAGTCTAACATTTATTTTGATAGTCAATTCATTGTTTGGGGGAAAAAAATGTGTAAAAAGTCAATCATTGTTTCTCAAAGGTGAAGATTCAGCATAAAATGTTTTTTTCTTGTACAGACCAAAAGTTCAAAATCCAAAGGTCATTGGTTTACTATTATAGAAGACTGAAGAAAACAGTAGGAAAAAACTGGAATTTGGACATTTTACTCTTAAAAATGCCTAAAAAACATTATTAGTAGTAGTAACTAATCGATTTGTTGCTGAACAATCGATTCATAATGAAAATTTGTTGAACAGTATTTATAATAATAATAATATTATTTCAGTTATCATAGTAAACAGATGTTTACTGAAGTCAACACTGACAGGTCTTTTATTTGGCTTCAAACGAAGTTAATAGATAATGAAAAATAAAGATTTAAGATAAAAAAAAAAAATCAACTGCATCATATAAATTCTATACATGTTGTGGAGTAGAAGCATTACGTAATACAGGTACACAGTGATTGTCACGCGTCGCGAGACGTCGTCGCTGCGGCTGCGACCCGCGCGTGCCCCCCCCCCGCTTCATGCGGGGAGTTTGCGGGTCTGAGGGTCTGACCTGAACAAAACTCCTTTCTTCGGGAAGTCGGGATAAGGTCGGATGGTTCTCTGAATCAGCTGCAGTTTGGACTGGGAATCAGAATCAGCTGCCATGACGACACGTGACCAGATTCTGCAGCTCCACGCGCCCCTCTTCACAGCGTGACTTCTTCTTCGTGGCTCGTGACCAAACCGCTGTTCTGGTCCAGCGCCTCCCCTGGACTGAGGTTCCTTTTTATTTTTTATATTAAAAAAAAATTAATATATGTTTTATATATATATATATATATATATGTTTTTATTAATTTTAAGTTGAACAGAAAAAAAAGAAAAACAGACTCAAATATAAAAACATGACAAAATGCATGTAATATATATAGAAAATAAAAATGTATTTACTTTTATTCTTTTGATGTTTTTTTTAAAAACATTAACAGAAAAATATAAAAGAAAGACGCCAATACAGACAGTAAAAATGTCAAATATATGTGTTAAAATAAAACATATATATTTTTATTCAATGTTTTAATTCGTTGGTTTAATTAAAATAAAAAATCATGAGCGAAAACACAAATTCCAATAAAACAAAAGTAAATAGTAGATATCACAGACTAAGCTATTATAACTTTTTTAGCAAGTAATACAAAGAAATAAAAAATTATGTAAAATAAGCCACAGATAAATAAAAATAAATATGTTTTTATTTTGCAAAATTGTTTAGATTCAGAATCAGATATTTCAACAAATACATTTTTGTTCGGGCTGGTTGGTTTTTCACAGCGACAACATAATAAACAAGAAAACACGCGTTTTAATAAATAAACATTTATTTTACTATTTCATGAAGCTCCGCCAGGGGGCGATACACACATGACGTCACTGATCCGTCTCGCACGAGGAAGATTCTTCTTCCTGTTTCGTATGACGAGTCGCTCCACATCCATGACAACGAGCCACTGGGCTCTCAGGGAGCGATAATTATAATAAAAAAAAAACCTTTTTGGTCTTTTTCCCTTTCACGAGATGTCGGTGTCCGTCCGCACGGTGACGTCACTGTTCAGGCGGGCCGGACTCGTGTCCCGTTCGTCACTTTTCGGCGCTGCCGGACATCACCGAGGGACGCGGGTCCCTGCGGGGAGCATCAGGATGATCCACAGCAGAGCAGGTCAGTGGAACACAGACAGGTGTTATCAGAGAGACAGACAGGTGTGTATTAGACAGACAGGTGTTCATCTAACAGACAGACAGGAGTTATTTGGAGACAGGTGTATATTAAAAGTGAAAGTATTTAGTGGCGTTTGTGCTCTCACCAAAACATCTGAGAATAAATCCGGTAAATGTAATAAATCTAATCTAATAACGAACATAGTTGCCACAGCGAACATCCAAATAATCTCACTGTTCGTCTCTGAGCGAACATTCTCTCAGTGCAGAGCGCGAGTTTCCGTGAAATTTGCATATTCGTATAACAGATAACGTGATTAAGTGTTGATTTTGCATAAACCAACACAGGTTTATGCAAAACGTAAAAAAACGTGAAGTGTTAGGTCGCAGCATAACCGCGAGAGCGAGATTCTGTGGATTGGAGTTGGGACGCTGTGCGTAATTACGCATGACGCACAGAGGTGTGATTAATAACGCCGACAGGAACTAATGTTGACTAATGTTCTGTGTTCTTCTACACGTGTGATACACGCACAGACACAAATAACCCTTCTGAACGTCAATTGAACTTCATAAAACGTGTGTTTCAGAAGCTAAACGGTTAATACCGTTTCTGTTAGCATCGTTCAGGTTTTACATCCAAAAGAGTCTCTGGCTTCACTGCAGCTTGCTGAACTGATAAAAGCCTGGAATTGAGGTATTTTCTCATCATGTTGTCTTCTTTCCAAGGGAAGCTGGTGCGTAATGGAGAGAATAAGAAAGCAGTGGTGAGTCTCCATCATCCTACTTTCCTTCCTGATTTCCGTGGACTGTTTGTTGACACCTGCTTCTCTATCACTGGTCTCAGATCTGCATCGAGGGAAACATCGCCAGCGGGAAGACGACGTGCCTGGAGTATTTCAGCAAAACAGGCAACATCGAGGTACAGAAACCTCCCATCGGGAATCAGCACTGCAGCTGAGGCACATTTATAACATGTTGTAGTTTCCATTTAAACCTGAAGGTTGAGAAGAGTTGACTCATAAAATAGAAGATTAATGATTTTTTAATGATTCATCATATAGAGAAAAAAATTACACTACACAAAATATAAAAATACATGTGGCACCTGGAAAACTGAACTAAAAATGTAATTATTAAATCCAGTGTTTCTGCTGAGTCATGATTTATTTCATCATATTTTAACTTCCATGCTATATTGTATTATGTTCTGTCTCCTCTGTGTTTGTTCCAGGTTCTTCCAGAACCAATCTCTAAGTGGAGGAACGTCCGAGGACATAACCCTCTGGTCTCTTAATTTATTCATTTGTCAGTAATTCATTCATTCATTGTATTATTAATCTCACATTTCTTTAATCAGTGTTTTTGAGATACAAGTTTGAGCTAAGACTCTTTGCAACATAAACTAGAAGAGTGATAATTTAGTGATAATTTCAAAAGTAAGGTTTTAATGACCCCAAAGTAAATATCTAAAAGTCACTAGAAGCTGGAGGAGCTGTGATCTTTGTCAGAATGTCAAAAACCTCAGTGGATAAATGTTATGGATCCATGTTTTTGCGTTGTAGGCTCTGATGTACCAAGACCCCGAACGCTGGGGCATCACACTGCAGACCTATATCCAACTCACCATGCTGGACAGACACGTGTCCACCGCAGTAAGTTGTTTAAGGAGTAACATTTCTGTCTTTATTTTTAACCCGGGACTCTACTGGAACATCTCTGTGCGATTTACTGTTCTAAGTGATTAAATCTAATTTAATCTAATTTAATCACTAATTTTGATAAAATCATGAATATAAGTCTTTTAAGAGGTTTTGTCTCTTTAATGCATCCAAAATCACACACAGAGGCAAAGTGAGGACACATCATTGTAAAAGAGAAAAAAAAAAAGCACTGTCACTCAAACAAAAATGCTTAGTCATAAATCAACAACCGGCAGCTCTTCCCTTTAGGAGCCTCTGTCTAGAAATTAAATATGAGTGATTATTAGAAGGATTCAATTAATCTATGTTTTTTCCCATAAAACTCATATTGAACCTTTAACAGATCCTCTGTTCAGCCTCTGTCTGAAACAGGACTCTGTCTCTTTAAGAGCTCGCTCTCTTCTGATTGGTCCGTTTCCAGAAGCTAGAATATATATATATATATATATATATAAAATATAATATATGAAATCACAACATGTCGTCTTTTAATATTAAAAATTAAACCTAATCATCTTCTGTGGTAAATATTTCTTGTTGTCTCCAGTCGACTCCTGTCAGGATGATAGAAAGATCCATTTTCAGCGCCAAATACATCTTTGTGGAAAACCTCTTCAGAAGGTAAGTGCGTTTGTATCAGAACAGGAAACTAAACTAAATAAATAAATATATATATTTAATGAGACTGAGTCTACATTAAATATACATACTTTTAGTCATTTTATCACAATATCAATGTATATCATGAAAGATTTTGTGGCTGGAGAAAATCCTTTATATTTATATTATAATGATATATTTTTGTCCACCACAGTAGCTAAATGATTTATTGATATATATTAATATTGCACATAATGAAACATACAGGTTGGTAATATACATACTTGTATTTATAATCATTTGTACTATTTTATACATGTATATTATTCAT